>VMDR010006428.1:0-45945 GCA_007922815.1 Macrotus californicus | reverse complement strand
CTCTCTCTCTCTCTCTCTCTCTCTCTCTCTGTCACACACACACACACACACACACACACACGATATATGTGAAATGCCAAAAAAGAGTTGGAAGGCTTTTTCTAATCTGGTTCAGTTTTTGGCTTCCCTGTGGGATTAGTATCCATAAATTTTGAGATATGAGTCATGATCTCAAACCAAGTTTGTGTCCTTTTTAATTAAAGGGTAATACATTGCCAGCTGCCTATATATTGCTTTTCCTTAGATAAGTGTTTTATTTCTGGGGTCTGTCTTTAAAGAAATGTTGGATTGTAGGAATCTACACAGTAATTTATTTTAGTCTTTTGCTCTAGGATCTTCTGGAAGACAGAATTTATTTTTAACAGATTAGAAAGTTCTATAAATACTGATTTTTGCTGAATCACCTATAAAATCTCCATAAATATAACTAGATCATTTTTTAGAAAAACACAAGAGACAATTTTGTCAGGAAAAGATAAAATAATCCTATGCCCAAGTCAGGTTTTTATAAACTTAACCTGACCATCAAATACTTATTTACACAGCAGAGTGCTTATAACCATCATTAAGAATCATGAATTTTGTAGCATAAATGGATCTAAGAGATCACCTTATTCAGTTGCACTTTTTAAAGAAATCGACACAGAGAAGGAAGTGACTTACCCAAGGCCACACGCCAGTTAATTGCAGATTCTGGACTGGAAGCCAGGTCTCGCTGACATTGTCTGCTGCTCTCCATTGCACCCAGCTGTTGTGGTTTTGTCCTGCAAAGAACTGAGGGTTATAACCTTGAAGGTCTACATGGAATTGAGGTGCTTGTACTTAGCAAAACCAACTTAAAGACTACGTAAGTGGCCATGGTGTTTCTGCTGAAAGGTAAAAATGCCTCCCTACTTCTGAACATTTTAAATTAAACATGTAATTTCAAGTTGTAAATTTGAGAAAACTTTAAAAAATGTAGTTACTACTTGTCTTTAGTTTGCTAGGGCTGACGTAACTACTGGCTAAGTGTTCCATACTAGGTAGTTTAAACAATAGGAATTTATTTTCTTAACAGTTCTAGAGACTAGAAGTCTCTAGTAGTCCAAAATCAAGGTGTCAGCTGGGTTGATTTCATCTGAGACCTCTTACCTGGGCTTCTAGATGGTCATCTTCTTCCAGTGCCTTCACGT
Source organism: Macrotus californicus (assembly GCA_007922815.1). NCBI lineage: Eukaryota > Metazoa > Chordata > Mammalia > Chiroptera > Phyllostomidae > Macrotus > Macrotus californicus. The sequence continues at coordinate 44,773 of VMDR010006428.1, read as the reverse complement.
GGCCTTCCCTCTGTATCTGTGTCATCTCCTCTTATAAGGTATTGATACACCAGTTATATTGGATTAGGACCCACCCATCTGACCTCATTTTACCAAAATTACCTCTTTAAAGGCCCTGTCCCCAACTACAGTCACATTCTGAGATATGGGGGTTTAGGACTTCAACCAGAATTCGGGGTGAACACAATTCAGTCCATAACATTATGTAGTAAAAATTATTCGTTTAGCTAACCAAGTATTGATTGTACCAACAATTGAATGAGATGCTGGGAAACATATAAAGAGTTATGAATATGATGACTTAGCTTTTAGAAATGTGTAATAATGTGGAAATTTCAGCCTAAACCCATAAATCAAATAGTCCTGAACTCTTGCTTTGATTTGGGGAGCCCCAAAATGGAACATGAGGCCTCCACGCAATTCTAGTCGGAGTACATTTGTCTTCAAGCTCTCATGCAGCTAATCGTGACTATGTAGGGACACATACATATACTTACATAATTATCTACTCTTCCCTCTCAGAAACGAGCCAGTTCATAGCAATGGTCATTTCTAAGACCCGCCAGATCTGAACAGTGTGGGAATAAGCAAGTAAGAGGGCACCGTCAGACAAGCTGTGCCCGGTTTGTAATGCTCAGCATTTGTTGATCATTGAACTGGGGTGCTGGGTTAGGTGCTGGGTTAGGAATAGTTAGAAGTGTTAAATCCACTCTGTTTACAATTTGTGTGATTGTTTCTACATCAATGATTTTTTCTGTTGTCTTATTTCGACTTCTGGTGGAAATTGTCATTGTGTTTCTGTCAAAACAATTTATGCTGAACTGATAAAATTCTAATAACTTTTGTTGGAATTAACTGCATTTATAAACTTGGGTTTGATTGTAGACCTCCCACTTTTGCTAGTATAAAGAAAGTATAATCAGAAAATTAGTTATTCTAATGTTTCAGAGGTTTATATATCTATTTTCTTTTATTCCTATGTTCTAGATATAGACAGGGTAATGGGAAAAATTCAGTGGTTCTATTGGAATACATTGCCCTCAGATTAAGGAAGGTTATGCCCAAGGTTATGGAATTAATTATCTGCTAAATCCTTGATCCTGCTGAATATAAATATCAGATTCTGACCTGGTTAGCAATTGTCTTTAACTAAGTGAAAGCTGTTATTAGTTATATTAATGCTAGACAAAGTATACTTTCAAGCACCAGATAAAGAGTTTTTTTAGTGAGATTCATATAGTGGAATATTTCTTAATTGTGCAAGTGAATACAATAAAGCTATACAAAAGCTACATGGAGGAATCTCACAGATGTGACGTTGAACAAAGAAAGCCATACACAAAAGAATACATAATGTTTAGTTCTACTCACATCAAGTTCAAAAACGATAGTGGTTACCTTTGGGAAGGGGGTAATTGAGGTGTTGAGAAGTTTCCAGCGTGGTAAATGTTTCATTTCTTAACCTTTGTACCAGTTACCCAGGAGTATTTACTTTGATAATTCCTTGAGCTTGTATACTTAGGATTTGTGCATTTATTTGTGTGCTGGACTTCATTTAAAGGGATTTTGAAAACTCATTGTAATTGAGCAAGGTACTAGAATCTATTCTCCTTGCTTCTTAAATCAGCTGATTACTCTGCGCAGTAAGTCTTTGTCATGAAGTACCTGTGATACCACGGACTGAGCTTCACCGTGAAACTCTCCTGCAGATGTATATGGTATTGCATCTCTCTGATGACGGCACCAATAGGAAAAATGTTTTCCTGACAAATAAAAAAAAACGCAAATTGTATTTTCAAGTAAATTCTACATTTTGAACCGTTTATGCCCAACTAAATTCAAAAAAAGATTTTAATGCATTTGACCCTTGAACAACACAGGTTTGAACTATGTGGATCCATTTATGAGTGGATTTGTGGATTCACGTACCTGCAGGTTGGAAACTATTTTCGATCCCTGCCTGGGAATCCATGGATGTGGAAGGCCCATTGTGCCTTGTTCTACCAGGGGTGCCCAACCTTTTGGCATCTCTGCACCACACTGGAGGAAGAGTTGTCTTGGGCCACAAGTTAAATACATTGTAACACACAATCACAAAGAAATCTCATCTCTGGCTGGTGTGGCTCTGGATTGAGTGTGGGCCTGTGAACCAAATGGTCGCAGGTTCGATTCCCAGTCAGGGCAACATGCCTGGGTTGCAAACTAGTCTCTGGATGGAGGCATGCGAGAGGCAACCACACACTGATGTTTCTCTCCCTCTCTTTCTTCTCTTCCTCTCTCTCTAAAAATAAAATTTTAAAAAAATTAAAAAAAAAATCTTGTGTTTTAAGTAAATTTATGATTTTGTGTTGGGCCACATTCACAGCCGTTGTAGGCTGCACGCGGCCCATGGGCCTAAGGTTGGACACCCCTGGACGTCTTTTTATCTATATAAGGGACTTGAGCATCCCCAGATTTTGGTGCCTGCAAGAGCTGGAACCAATCCCCCCCCCCAGATTTTGGTGTCTGCAAGAGCTGTAACCAATCCCCCCAGATACCAAGGGACAACTGTAGTTAAAGTTTGGGGGGAGTCAAAAGCTATACTCTGTATTTTGACCATGTGGGGGTTGGTGCCCCCAACCCCTGCATTGTTCAAAGGTTGAATGTACCTATTAGTTTTGTTCTTGCAGCTATAAGCCTGATCTGGTGGGTTTGATGTCTGACCCCTTATATATTTTCATCAAGAAAAGCCAGAAAGACCTACCATCCTGAGAGAAGACTTTTTTTATATATATAAGTTTATATAATACAACTGTTGATGAAGTTATTCCATCTTTTTTTCCCCCCTTGCAACTTATTTGTTGAAGAAACTGAGCTTGGTGCTCAGTAATAATTCCCAGCAGTCTGAATTTTGCTGATTATGTGCCCATGGTATTAATACTTTAATATGTTTCCTCACCTCACATTTTCTGTAAATTGGGAGCTGCCACTTTCCTTCTTCCTACCTCCCTGGTTTTCTTTGTGTGTGCTTTTTAAAAATTATTTATTGATTTTAGAGAGAGAAGGGAAGAGAGAAAAAAACATTGATTTATTCCATTTGTTTATACATTCATAGCTTCTTGAGTGTTTCATGATTTAGGATAGAACCTGCAACCTTGGCCTATCAGGATGATGCTCTAGCCAACTGAGCTACCCGGCCAGGGCTGGTTTTACTTTTCTTCATTTTGCAGGGGGCGGCAGGGGGCAAGAATACTTTATAGATGGCATTGGGCACTTAGGTATCTTGTGATGGTTGTAATTGATGATCATTGCTTAGACCCATTAATTTTTAGGGATTGCAAGACTGTGAAGCTCCATTTCCTTTGCATGTATTGTTTGGATTACTTTTATAGAAGAGAAACTTCTCCATACCCATTTATTAGGTTACCCTGAGGTACACTCTCTATAGAAAAACAAGATAAACTCTCGATTCTTTCCCTTTATTTGCCTGTTTGCAAAATTATTCTGTTTTCTACAAGAATTTGTTCACTTTGTGTTTATGGAAAATTTCCAACATTTGTTAAAGTAGAAGGACTAGTATAGTGAAACTTCATGTTCCTGTCACCTAATTTATACAATTCATACTGTGTTTAATCTTCAGTAATGCTGTTCCTTGCCCCCTTCTACTCAGGAGATTACTAATGAATTAAGGTAGTTCATCTTATTTAATAGTTTTCAGACTGGTCAAAAGTTGTTTGTGATATTTATAAATCTCTACCTAACTGGTATAGTCACTTTCTAATTGCTGTTTTCTCTTCAGCTATGTTGCCAGAAGTGTTTTCGGAATATCTGCTTTTCACTTGTTTTGATCCCCCAAATAAGTTTGTATTTTAGTGTATTAATGTTTTATGTTTTATAATATCTTTGGTTTCATTTCATGGTTCTTTTGCAAAAGGGTGTTAGTCATAGCTGTCTGCTCTGATGTTCTTGTTTAGCCTAAGGGTTTCCACTGCATATCTGTCCCTCATGACAAAAATAATAAATAGTGGCTTGAGAGCAAAATAAAGCTCTTTATTTAGGTAGGAACAGGCACTTAAACCAAAACAAAGTTTAGGGCTGTCCCAGTGATTCTCTTACCCTCATACCTCTTACTGCTGCACTTTAGTGGAGGCTGATTTGATGGACAAATATGTTTCCTGGAAAGTCCGAAGTTGTAAAAGTTGTCACCATGCCTCCAAGGAACATCATAAAGGTGTGAAGCGTTGGCAGTCCTTTCTGATGCTAACTTACCAACTTATTTTTAAACATTTCTCAATATGGTCCAAGAACAGTGGCTATCAGGCCCAGATTTTCCAGAACAGGCATAGTATCTTTGTATTTTCAGATCATGCTCCTAATTTTTTTTTTTTTTTTAGAGCTACAGAATTACCTGTTAGCTTCTGTGCTTGGTGTATGACACTTTTCAACTAATCTAAAGTCTGACAAATAAAGGCATAAAGACTAGGGATTACAGGGTTCTGATGGCAGCCCCTGCTCACTCAGTAGCAGTCTTACCTTAAGAAAGAGAATGCTCACGCAGAGACCAGCATACAGCACCTCATCTACTGGATAGATAAAGACCTGCCATTTCCTTGCAGCTGGCAGGAGTTTGTGGTGGAACCAGGCCCAGGATTTTCCCTCGGTAGTCCCCATCCTCCACCCTTGAAGTAAAAGTCCTGAGACCGTTATGGATAGAACCCTGTGGCTTCTGGGGACTGGGCAGCAAACTGGTTATTATTGACCAACATCTCGTCTGAAGCAGGCTGCAAGCTGATCAAATACACAGAAAGCTGAGTGACACAAAGATAGAGGCTCTGTCTCAACCTACAAAAACACCTGCTTTCCACTCTAGGGCTCTGGGAATTTGGTGGCAAATTCCAGTGACATAACTATTATTTTAGAATATGTATTCAAGATCTCCACCCGTCCTGAAACTATTGCCCTGACTTGAATATTTTGAGGATGGCCATCACTTCTCCCATGATATCCCCCCAAAGCATAGATTCCCCAGATGCTGTCATTCCCAAGGAGGTCAAATCTTCCCTTGTACAATGTATTAGTTTTCTAGGGCTGCCATGACAAAGTACCACAGACTGGGGGGCTTAAACAATTTATTTCCTCCGAGCTCTGGAAGCTAGATGTCCGAGATCAAGGTGTTGGCAGCTTTGGTCTCTTCTCCCCTCTCCCCTTGACTTGCGGATAGCTGCCTTCTGTGTCCTCACATCGTCTGTCTCTATGGGTAAGTGAATGCGCCTTAATCTCCTCGTGTAAGGATGCTAGTCATACTGGATTAGGGCCCACCCATCTGACCTCATTTTACCTTGACTACCTTTTTGGAGGTCCTCTCCAAATAGAGAAAATAAGTTACCCCTCCAACTAAGCCAGGGATTTGAATTAAATAGGCACTGCCAGCACGGTGGAGCCTCCGTTCCCAGACAGCTAGTCTTTATCTCTTACCCAGTGTCTTCATTCTCAGCACTATTCTTTCTTCCATTTAGAGCAGTTTTTCTCAACTCCTCTTTATTCTTCACCTACAGAGCCCTTCTTTATTCTCCTCCACTTACAAACCTCATGGCCCCCTTTGTCAGGGTCCTTAGAATGTAAACATTATGGCTAAAAACAAAGCAGTGGTGATTTTTAAGAACAAATGTATTTTGATCTTTTTAAAAAATCCGTGTTTTCCACCTTACTAAGGTGGCATCGATGTCACACTGAATGTACTGGCTTGCGGCTTAGGCAGTGTGGATGGCACAGCGTTTTCAAAGGCAAGTCTGCCACTGCTCGGTGTACAGAGCCGGATGTGCAGACAAGTCAGTTTAGCAAGCATTCACTGATGGGAATGACAGGGAGGCGTTTGACATCCATTCTCTCTTTGTGAAACACAGGGCACTGCTCCGTCCCTAAATTCTCTGAGGCCAATTTGAATTTTCTAAGTGTTTTCTTATGCAACTGACTCAAAGTTGTGTTACTTAAACCCTTCTTGAGGGTGTTTTGGGGTGTGTGTGTGTGTGTGTGTGTGTGTGTGTGTAACACTGAATATCAAGAAGGAAGACTTTCTCCTCCCAGAGTTTCATAGAGGAAATTTAGGTCTACCCTGATGCAGGGAAAGTTAGCCTGAATTTATCCTGCAGCTGGACTAGATGAACTAGATTTGTTCTTCTTGGAGACCAATCTCGAAATCTGTCCTTTACAGCATCATCAAGATGAGAAAATAAAATGACATTGTAATAGCAACTTGAAGAATCTAGAAATGGGTTTTTGTTATAAATGCTTAAAGGAGCAAACCAGATTGGTATTTGCACCTTTAAATTTCAGATTCAACATCTGCTGGTCTTTTTAGTTCTATATTCCAAACAAAACAAGCTCAATTTCAAGTTAGCCTTTATTGGAAAGTTTAAGAAAGCCACTCAAGGTAGGGTAATAGTTTCTAAATTCAGCCAAGTGGCTATTTCTTTGGCCACCCACAAACTTTAGTATGGAACTGAAGAAATTTGTATGAATTTGGCATCAGTGTTCACATACGCACAAAAAGAGGCACATCAGGTTTTGTGCTCAGCCCCCAATTGACCTGACGGGCTGCAGTGCTCAGCAACCTGCCAGCAACTCTTAAGATTTCGTGCGGCCACACATTCTTTGTTCCTTTCTCCTCTTTCGCTCCTGTGTTCTGTCCATGCTCCACCATCTCTCTCCAGTGTCCATTCTCTCCTGCTGCTCCCACCTTGTCAGCTCCCCTGGATTTGCCTGTCAGCCTTTTAAACACGCTCAAGTCCATCCAATCTTAAAACAAGGAATAAAATCCCCAATGCTTCTCCGCCTGATTTTCTATTTCTCTCCCCCATTCACAGCCAAACTGCCCAACAGAGTTGTCTCTGCAGCTTCACCTTCCTACACCCATCAAAGCCACGTCTTTTTCGCCACATCTTAAGGACTCAAAATCAGAACTTGCTTTCAAATGAAAACCAGCACTTCCCTGAAAACACAGGACACTTGCGTTGTGTTGGCAGTAGGAACGCTAGCACAGAGGGCACCACACATGCAGTTCAAACAACACCCTTTGGCCAATGCGTGCTGAGCGCCACGTTGGTTCGACAGCGTGTCCTGAGTGCTTTCTCATGCCGTATTCTCCACATGCTCATCAGCCTCACATGTCACACTTGAATCTCTGTGTTCTGTACTGGGAAAATTAGTTCTTAAAATAAAAAACATGGTCTACGTTGTCACCCATTCTGAGATTCTGATATGCGCCCTTCCCAGCCTTTGGTTGAGCATCACCGATCAAGAGTAAACTTAGGGAATGATAATTCCTTCTTGGTTCTAAGTAGGCTGTGGACCCAGACGTTCTGCGTCAGGACAAGACGTCCCCAGGAAGTACAGACGGTTGGATGCAGACGTAGCCTTGTGAGTAGGGCTGCTGAATGCCAGGCTACCTTTTCTCTCAGAGTGGAAATGTCATTGTCATGTTCCTCTTTTCATTTGTGACTAAGAATGAATGTCATCACCCCCCCCTTACTCTTCTGATGACCAGCCACTACAGAAATAACACAGCTGCATGCAATCCAAATTCCTCAAGATTGAAGACCCGTTCAAGCAAGGCAATCCTTTATTTATGGAATAGCAGAGATAAACCCTGGAGAGGCGATGTCCTCGGTGAGACCAAGGTGAATGTGAGGCTAACTCCTGGCTCTACACTTGGGAAATTATTGGCCATTCATTCATTCAGCACACCCTTGAGTATTCGATGCTTATTATGTGAGTTCCTGCAGCCACACAGTCAAATAGGACAAGGCTCCTGGGCCTGGTGGGAGGCAGAAAGGTAACAATATTTATAAAGCATTGTAAGAGGGGGTTTATAAAAACACCAGGAGCACAGTGGAAGGGAGGGGCCAGAGTGAAGTCTAGGCAGGGTCCTGGAGGATGCTGTGGAGTCAGGAGAGTCTAGGTGATGCTGTGGGAACACATAAACCCTTAACAGCTTCCAGCAAGGAATAAAAGTTCATTTCTACAGGCTGGGCAACTGTCATCCATCATTTAGCTATGTCATCTGAAACACACGGCCTCCAAAGTCTCCTCAGCAGGGAAAGAGCAATGATTCTTAAATGTCCCTGTAACTAAACGCCTTGTCTGAGATGTGACACATGGGGCATCATCTTATGCAATAAAATTGCATGATTGCTTATACTGAAACACCTTTTGTTGTTTATCTGACATTCAAATTTAATAGAGCATCCTGTATTTTTATTAGCCAAATGTGGCAACAGTGAAGGAAAACTTATCTGACATCTTGGGAACGGGTGCCACCCCCAACAGCAGACATGGATAGGCCCTGACATTCTGAGCTGCAGAGATACCTAGTTCTGTTGCTGGCACCCAGGCTGTGCTGGGGCGGGCAGAGCAGAGCCGAGCCGAGCCCAGGCCGTGGCCAGCAGACCACAGCTGGTGGAGGAAATGCCAGACTGCTGGCGTGGCCAGGAGAGCTGTCTCTACACTGACAGCCCCTCAGGAGCGCTTCCCAAGGACAGAGCCTCCCACACACCTGGCCTGGAAGTTCCTGTGGGGTTTTGAGGGTCAGAGCTGCTCCCACTGGGCAGTTGCCGAAGAGCAGAGGTGTCCTTCCAGGCACTGTGTCTGCCCAGATGTCCTCATGGCCACCCAACCTGAAGCAGGGCGCAGGGCAAGAGGTGTTAATTGTTCTGGAACTGTGCCCTCCATACAGGGGGCCATCTCTCAAGACTTCAGTGTGGCAGAACATTGGAACATTTCAGAGCACATGCTGGCATGCCTGCCCCTATATTGGCAGAGCCTGGGACAGAGTGAACATACCTCATGTGGAAAATACACCTTCCTAAATACAAAATGGAAAAGTAGGTGAAAAGCTCTAACTTCTATGTGGCTAAAAGTTGACAGGCTTTTCAAGATGACTAAATCTGATTACTATGCACATGTCTGAGTGTTCTGTTGTGAAGCCAGTGATGTTTGGATGAGTAATAAAGACATGTATAATTTATAAGATATATATATATACACACACACTCCATAATAGTTGGATTTTTTTATTTATTTCAGCAAAATGATGTTGACATGAGAGCTTTTCATATAACTTGTATTCTTTTTGGTAGTAATTATCCAAATTGGAGGTTGACCAACTTTTTCTATGAAGAACTAAAACTGATAGGTTTTATGGGCCATATGGTTAATGTGAAAACTATCAACTCTGCCATTGTAACATGAAAGCAGCTGTAGACAACGTGTAAATGTTGAGCAGCACAGCTATGTTCCAATAAAACTTTATTTATAAAACAAAAACAGGTGGTGGGCCAGATTTAATCGTGAAGGATTAAAAATGTAACTGTGTTCACAGAGCACAAAATGTGACAATATTTTATCAAAAACAGTAAATCAAAATCGAAGTAAAAAATGTAATTATTTCAATACATTTTCAAGCTCTGACTGGTGTGGTTCAGTGGATTGAACACCAGCCTGCGAACCAAAAGGTTGCCAGTTCGACTCCCAGTCAGGGCACATGCGTGGGTTGTGGACCGGGTCCCCGGTTGGGGGCATGTGAGAGGCAACTGATCAATGTTTCTGTCCTTCTCTATCTCCCTCCCTCCTGCTCTCTCTAAAAGTAAATAAATAACATCTTTAAAAAATAAATAAATACAAGGAAAAAATAAATATATTTTCAAGACGTTTTCTTCTAAAATATTCAAAACTGTTAAAATTAGGAGTAAAATAGAAATGAGTTAGTATTAACATTTTAAGTCAAAATCATTTCAACAAAACTGATTTTAATTTAATTTTTTAAAGGCCTGATTAAATCTTATTAAATATTTTTATAAAAATAAATTTTTTCACAGTTCTAGCCTTTAATATTCACGTAGTTGCCAACATAAAGAACTGGTATTATGCTTCATCGGCATTAGATCTAGACCTATGTATGTATTCACAAATTTTAAAGTCACATGAATCGTTAATGTTGTAAATGGTCCTCAGCTGTTGTGAGCAACTGTTGCAAAAACTGTCCAAATTTGTGAGTACCTCTAGAGCCATGAATTAGAACTGGCCATGAAGGAAAACAGAAAGCGGGCACTCGGCACTACTGGGAAATGTACTTGATCAAGCAAGGATCTGCTACATTCATACTGTCACAGAGAAGGGGGTTAATAAATCAATTAACCTGTCTCCTCTCTTTTGTATGTGCACTTCTCCACCCTCCCTGCATTTGAAAGCATCCACCTCTGCCGTGAGCAGTGACACAATGAGAAACTCGCTGGGCGTTTGAAAGCAGCCACCTCTTGTTTCAAGAATGTGGGGCAGCCCACGGGAAGGAACGTCTCCTGCTCCTGCGTTTGGAGGGGGTGGTCCATGGGAGTGGTGGTTTAGAGTGACAGGTTGCCATGCCAATGCTAAGAGCAGTATTCTGAGTGACAGAGCACTTGTGTGATTTTTAATCATTTAATTTTCGTGTTTATGCCAAATCTTCTTTATAATTTTCTGTATGAAAACATTCCACTTTCCCAAGCAGCTGCCAGAGAGAGCAGAGGGGCAGGTCTCAGTGCTCAAACCATCATGCAGTTCACTGTGGCTGAGCAGGACCCGCTCAGCCTGGAGCTGGGGGTGTATGCTGTGAGGGCATCAACACTTCTGGCAATTTCTAAAGAAGGTAAAGTACCTGGCCTTTCTCCTGCAGGTGGATGAAAGCTAACCATTCTACTTCTGAGCCTCCAGCAGCAGCATCTGGATAGTACACAGCAGGCTGTCCCCACAACCAGGCCAGGTGAGGCCACCCTGAGCACCTCAAAGCATTTGATGAGACCTCATGACAAGAAAAGACCTGCCCTCCGGGATAGCACCCTAAGCCTACCTGCAAGTCCTCCCGGGATCACATGGTGGGCTGGAAGAACCAGGCAGTGACAGTCACTCGGGAGAAGAGGAAGGAGAAGGCCGAGATCCGTTACAGAAGGCAGCACAGCTCATGAGCCTATGGAAGCAGGCCGAAAAGAACGTGGAAAAGAAAATTGATAAAGATCCTCAGGACCCTCAGACTCCCGGTCTGAGCCCAAAAAAGACTGTTTATTTTTCAAAAAAAAGTTCCATAATTCACCTGTTTTATTTTTGTAATCAGATGATGAACCAGGAAGGGCTACTCTGGGTATCAATAAATGTAATTTTTAAAAATATATTTGTAATCGATAGGGTCCTCTCAAAAGTGAGATTCAGGCAAGGGGCCCCTCTTGCTGCAGTTAAAAAGCATCCTGGCTTAAAGACCTTTCCTGGGGAAGCTCCGTGAGGTGTGGAGGCTTAGGGCTACACACAGCAAAATTTTCCTTTTAGCTTTCTTTTAATTTCTTGCAGTGACCATAGCACATCAGATACCTCCATCCCTTAGCAAATTTCTTTATTGCAGTTTTTTTCAGAGAAAAGACCTTTTTTGTCTATCTTGTGTTCCCTGTTGGGTCCCTGTTTTCACCTGTTGAAAACCCACCCATCTTTTAGGCCCTGGTTTAAAGGCCTCGTCCTTAATGATAGCTTTCCTTATCTTGGCAGCTGAAAGGCCTTTTTCTGAGGCCCCCTCAACTGGCTTTGTTTTAGCCAGACGGAAATGCTTCTTAAACACTAGGCTGACCTAGAAGCCACAGTTTTTCCTCCATCTTTGCGGAGGTTACAAATGTAGTGTGCAGTTCACGGAGGCCAAGCAGTCTCTTCACCCTTTCAGACCACCCTGGCAGCCAGTCCAAGGAGACCTCAGGCCCATTATTCCTGGGGGAGGTGGAGCGTGGCTTTCCAGAAAGCCACTAAGAGTGCATTCTGGAGCCGTCATGTTCTGAAAGACCAGAGGGCACCTGCGATGGACTGGCCTTGAAGAATGTCCAATGTACTGGGTACCCATGGACGGTCCTACACTTGAGATAGACAAAATTTGAGGGTATTGCAAGGGTTTTCTATCAGGATCTGCAGGAAGAGATCCACTTGATTCTACACTGATCAGACGATTTCCAGAGTATTGTGTTTAGTTAGGGGTATAAATAAACTCTTTAGGGAAATAAGTTTAAAACAACCGCACAAAAAGGCACTACCCAGAATGACCTAGAATGCCACATGGAGAGCAGGTCCGGCTCAAACAAGGTGTGATTTGTGAAGGGCATGCTAGTTCAGTTGAGAAGAGAGGGATTCTGTCTAGCCAGCATGTTCACAGCTATAGTCTCACCTGCTGGTTTTGCTGTCTAGCAGTTTCCCCCTCTGGTAAAATGTCACCCTGCATTTCCACCGGGAACCTCTTCTCTCCAGCTCAGTCCCTGGGTTTGGGTGAAGCTGACCACACTGAGGGTGGGCCCTGGTGGCTCCAGGCCAGTGATTTTCAACCTTTTTCATCTCATGAAACACATAAGCTAAAATTCTAAAATTCTGCGGCCCACCAACAGGATATATTGTGTTTTTTTGCCAATCTGACAAAAAAAATTTTTGATTCACACAGTGGACAGCTATCATGGTGTACAGGCTGTTGTCACTTTTTAATGTGACAATCTAAGGAAAAAGAGGTCAGTGCCCCTGATTACAGAGTCAGGTATTGCCTGTTTTAAACATTCTTGGGGCACATAGGTTGAAAATTGCTGCTCTAGGCTATTTATTGATCCTATTATATCCAGGGCAGTGGTTTAGCTGTGGGCATTTGTCCCCAGGGAAAAATAGGCTCAAAGTTTTATGTCACTCTTGAAGAAGAGACGCTTTCTCTGTCCTCTGGGTTTGAAGCTGACAGGTTACTGCTGCGACCATCCTACAATCGTGTGGGGACATCTGAGCAGGCAGAGCTGAGAGGAAGGAACTGGAATCCAGCCACACTGTTTGTGTTAGGTCACGTCACACCTTAAGTCAGCTCTATCAGGGAACCTTTTCGGTTACGGGGGCCATAAATACATTCCAGTTTGCTTTCAACATTTTGGATCATTGTAAGTCATTTGAACCAAAAGTCTCCTAAATAGAGCACAGCGGGGCTATGAAGAAAAGGGGTTTTGAGGGCAGCCGGTGAGTTGGTAGGTAACACGGAGAGCTAACCTGTTCAGCAGGCTCAGGGGGCTTGATTTAGATGATATGTGACAACCTGTGTTTTGTGAGCCCCTAGTGTTTGTGGCCTGTCAGCCCGATATTGTGGCTGATACTGGCAAATTGTATTTAAGTATCTACCATGATGTGAGATGTGAAAGAAGAATTTGATTTAGAAATTACCTGTGAGTGCTTAAGATTTATTCTACAAACCTGCCAGAGAAAATCAAAGCATAAGAACCCTTTTGAACTGGTGAATGCGTGCTTCCTTTTCCATTACCCCTTTGGCACAGACCCACTGTCTCTCACTGATATCCATTTTCAAACAACTGTGTGAGCAAGTCAGAACAATGTGGGGCATCGTCAGAGTCCTGGAGACAGCGTGGGAGACAGTCCTCTGGGTATCATCTAGTAACCGCCGAGCCCTTGAGTGAACAGGAAGTGAGACATGTAGAGAGATGACTAATCTGATGTGTTTCTACACCAGCTTGCTCCAAGCATGTGCATCTGAGCTGAATATTAACACCCACTGACAACCCAGGCCCGACAATGGCTCACCCCATTCCTTTCTTCTCCAAATATGCAGAGCACTTACTAGGTACCTGGAGTTTTGCCAGATGCAGGGATGGCTGGTTGATATGGCACTGGCTGTGACCGTGAGCAACTTACAGGCTAATGGGAAAGACAGACAGACAAGTAAGAGCTAAAAGTGACATATAGGAGGACTCTGGAAGTAAAGATATGCACTTAATATTCATGTATTTCACGGTATATAAATTATACCTTGATTTTTTTAACATGGGAAGGAAAAAAGAAGCACTCGAAAGCAGTACTGGAAATCCAGGCAGGGGATTATTATCAGAGCACCAAACAGAAACGATTTGTGGAAGATACACAGCAAATGTGATCGGGTTACATGATAGAGCCAATGTGTGCTTACCACCTCACAGAAGTACCTCCAAAAAAGAGAACTTTCTAATTAGAACTCCAGAATAACCTCAAGTTCAGAGACAGCAGGGACAGGGAGGAGCAACTGGAGGCAGTGAGCTGGTAATTAAGTCATGAGGGGCAAAAGCATCTGCACCTGTCGTCTACTTTAGAAATGGCTGGTTGTGAATTTTTTCCCCAAAGCAAAACTTTTAAGGAAAGCCTACTGTTTATAAATAAGATGAGAGTTGTGATACAGGCAGCTGTCAGAGAACGCGCTGGAGCCGGAGAAGTAGCCACCGCCCAGTTCCCCTTCCCACTCCCAAAGGGATTGGAGCTAGGACCCCTGTCATCAGATTTACTCCTAAGAAAACAATTTTCAGCTGGGGAAATGTATCCAAACTACTAATTCTAAACATTTGAGACTTTCACGCAGAAAATAAGAACAGGCAGTCAACCATCATGAAACACCTGAGGGAAACCGGTAGCAGACTCCTCAAATTCTATAAATAAATAAGCAACCTCCTAATGAAACAGAGGTAAGCAGGAAAGAACTTTAATATACGCTAGTTGGTATGCTCAGGGGAATTCAAGAAGTTATCACATCTACAGAAAATAAAAGCTTTTGGTAAAAGAAACAGAATTCTTGGAAATTAAAAGCATGGTTGCCAGAATTAAAAATATTTCAACAGATGGACTGAAGAGCAGAAGAGGTATGGATGAAGTTCAAATTAGCAAACAGGAAGATTGGGTTAGGGTAGGCTCCCACATTCAGTGAATAAAGGCAAAGAAGATGAGGAAAATAAACACTGAGTCAGAGAGGCTAGAGGCAAGTTTTTAGGAATTGCCTACCATAAATTCCAGAAGGGAATAAATAGAAAGAATCGAGAGAATGAAATAATCAAAGAACCAAATGAAAAAAAATGTCTCTGCTGAAGAAAAGCTCAAATCTACAAACTAAAAGGGACGAATGAGTGCTGGGCAAAAATAGTGAAAAACTATACCCTCATGAAATTTCTGAATTCCAAAGATAAAGAGAAAATCCCCAAAGCTCGGTATGGGACTCGTGGGAGACACATCACTGGAATGGAATTTATAACCAAATTAGCCTGTGGTTCTTGTCTGTAACACTAATGCTGGAAGACAAAATGCAGAGAGAATGATTTTGAACCCAGAATTCTAGACTCCATTGACTTGGCCTATAATTATTTTGAATTCAGAATTCTTTACTCAGTTAGCCTATAACTAAATTATAAGAGAAAAATCAGGATATATTTGCGCATGCGAAGATTCGGAAAGTTTACCCTCTAGGAGTACTTTCTGATAGAGAGACTCCAAGATGCACCAGGAGAAGATAGAGAAGGGGGTAGGGGAGAGGAAGTTACAGACACAGAGATAGCAGAAAGGAAAGAAACCAGTCAAACCTCCAGCTAAGTCCATTGCAAAATAATTGAATCAAGTCTATTATGAAGGTGGCACTACTTGCCAAAGTCAATGATATGGGTCCTCACTGTCAGCTGGAATTAATCAAGGAAAGTCTAGCTCAATCAGCCCTCACAGCTGTCGTGGGCTTCCTCAGCAATTGTGTCGGTCATGGCTGGGTGTGCCCCACTTCTCCTCAGGCCTGTGGGTGGCTGCAAGGGTCCTTGAGCTGATCGTGGGCCCGGAAGTGGGCTGTCAGCAAGGCTTCCTTTTTAGGGTTTGTGAAACAAACAGACCAACAGCTGAGGTTTCCTCAAGTGAGGCAGGTGACTCTGTGTGTGTGTGTGTGTGTGTGTGCATTGTGTATGTGACAGACTGGGTGACAGAGCCCGAGTCTCACTTGGTGTTCACTTTCTGAGGCCTGGGGGTGGACGAGTGAGTACTATGACAGCTGCTCCCTGAACTTGAGTCTGTTGGAGTGTCTGAAGCTGGCTCCCAAATCCGAATCTGCTGCTCCTCCAGCTTCTGCTGGTGGGATCAGAGGGTGTCTGAGTCCCACTGGAGTGTACTTGCCAGCACAAAGTGAAGAGGGGTGGCATTACCGGGAAAATGGGGAGAGCTAGGGGACTCCCCTGCTCTCCTGAGCTGCCACTTCCCATCCATGTTTGTCTTGCTTTCCTGAGAACACTGGTGTTTTGGGTGGGCTACATGACAGACAGCTTCTAGCCCAGCAATGTGCCGCAGCCAAGAGTGTGTATCTGCTGCTCAGGGTCTACAGACTAACCCCAGGCAGGGGGTTTGGGGAGTAGGAGAGGTGTGTTAGAAAAGACGGAGTAATCCTCTTGTTTCTCACATGACAACAAGGGGTCTGAGAGTCACTGAGCATCCAAGAGTGAGAAACCTACCTAGGCTTGACTTAGAGACAGTCACCAGTAGGGCACTTCTCTGTAGAAACCGGTGCCTGTGTCAGTCGTGATAAATCTGCTTGAGATGGTCCTTTGTTGTCAGCTAGGAAATAGATGTGTGTGAGCGTGGAGTGGGATATTACTGAGGGACTCGCTTTTACCAATCAAACACACAATTTTTCAACCAACATAGTTCAAAGGCTTCAAACATTTGTTTTTTAATTTTTCCCGATTAAAAAAATGTATTAGTTTTTCAAAGGCTTCAAGTATTTAAATCATTCTTCTTAATGCAATGAATTCAACACCAGAGTATATCACACTCATTACAATTAGATATTCAAACCACATGTAAGCAATTTATTTATAATTTGTAGGCCTGCTAGTCGGAAAAGCTATCCATGGTTTCTGGTTATGAGTGTGATTACCAAGCAAGGGCTTTTCCCAGGAAAGTTCCAGGATATTTGGCATCCAGACTCCCTGTCCCTTTGCAAACCCCAAACTGTACATTCTAAGCTGACACAGCAAAGGGCAGCCTGGGGAAAAGCCAGGCATGTGCCCTGACTGGGAATTGAACTGGCGACCCTTTGGTTCACAGCCCATGCTCAATCCACTGAGCTATGCTAGCCAAGGCTGAATGTGTCAATATTTTAAATGGGAATTAAATATTTTATCTAGCCACATAAAGGCCCTTTGATGACCAAATTATTATTTAAAAAAAGCTTTTAAAGATGAAGCTAAAAATGATTTCTTATAAGTGTGGAACTGACAGTGTCTCTGGAGGGCCGGGCAGCTGGTGTTTGGGCAGCGTAGAGCCTAAAGGAGGGGCTGGTTGTAGAAACAACATGTGCACAGGTGAGCAAGATAAAATGCTTTGAACTGGTAAGTGTATTTTTTCAACAATTCCTGCGTAGTGGTTCTGAATTTCAAAATATTATAAATTCCGCACATCATATTACTAGGTACAAATAATAATTTGAAGTGTGCATATCATAGTTTAAAATTTTTTAATTGCATGTATTTTAATTGTTCCCCCACTTCCCATCTTTTTTAGTGGGTATTTTTGTGAAGGACATGTGGCAGATTGAATCCAATGCATTCCTCAAAGCTGTCTGGTCCACTGATGTCATTCTTTCCCGTTTGAAAGTACTGTTGCATATTTAATTGTATGTGGGGGGGGGTGTGTGTATGCACATGCGTGTATCTTTGGTTATTTTACCTGTCTTGGGAAGGAGGGGAGAGAGAATTTTCAGGGACACAATGCTGTCTTGAAACCAAAAGAAAATTATTTTTGGTGAAGGCATTAATAGGCAGATGTCATGGAAAATAAGAGCTCTCTCTAAATTCTCCTTCAGAAGATGTTGATGTATTGGCCATGCTCTCTTAAGACAAGAACCTTTTTCTTAAGCTATAAGTAATAACTTCTTGACAATAACTCCACCACTCTGAATTTAACTCTGGCTCATTCGCCTTCTTTAATTCTAGTGACAAATACCGATGAGGAGATAGTTTTTCATTCTGTGATTCCATAAACCCACCATTGGGTAAGAAGTTTGTTTGTTTTGAATATTTGCTTGAAAGCAAAAAATCAGCCAATAAAAAAGCATTCCTGAAAGCCATACAATCTAATGTAGGGTATAAGGGTAACATGGATTGGGCTAACATAAAATTTTCCAAATATTAAAAATATGATTCATGCAAATATAAAATGAAAACCTATTTAAGATTTGGACTATTTTTCCTAACATCACCAATTTTAAATATATATGTGTGTGCATATATATGTATATAAAATGAGATATACACACACAAATGTATTTGAATGTATTTATTCTGCAGGGGGGCATGGTAGAAAAGAAGGTGTAGGTTGGTTTAAAAGTTTATTAAATGAATGTGTTTTTGTTGAACAAAAATGACATGATTTCAAACTTCATGCAGAGCTGAGTTTGACAAAAACTTTGTCTCAATAACAGGAGACGGGCCACCATGTCCACACTGTCCATCTCCTACTCGGCGAAGCAGGCTCTTATCTTCGCTGAACAAAAAAATAATTAGTAAGAATGCCTGCTGCGAAGGAGGCTAGGAAGTTTATTTTTAACTACTTCTTTTTAAGGCTGCACAACAAGTTTAGCCCTTATATGGCAGAGGGAGAAGGCAAGTGAGGACGTAGGGGAAGCAGTGGTGGGCCCTGCCCTTGGAGAGACCCACAGGCTTCCCAAGTGCAAAGCCTTCGCACTGAAACTTCTTTCTTCTCCCCCTGCCCCGACTCACAGCAACTCCCTTTGGGTCTCCATCTCAGTGACTCCCACCACCGCCGACCCAGTTGCCCAAATCAGACATTTAGGCGATGTCTGTTATTTCTCGTTCCATCTTCTCCGTTCTACTGGTCGTAAAGTCCAGTGCATTCCGCCCAGGCCCACCTCTCATTTGCCTATCTCTCTGTACTGACTCATCGCCAATTCCCTGCTCCTGGACACGTCCTCTCCTGTCTGGATTCCTGCGGCAGGGCCGGGCCGGTCTCCCTGCCTCCCTAGCCCCAATCCCAATCCCACAGAGCAGACTCTGGGAGATTCTCCTGATCTTAAATTTAGTTTCCACTAAACTTAAGATCGATCCCGTTGCAGCTTCTCCGCAACCCCCTTTACTTGGTTTGCGAGGGCTTATTTCTGCATCTTAGTGCCTCTCTCTAAATATCTAAGACACGCCCTCTTGTCACTATCTCTTTGTACGTGACTTTCTTACCTGTTTTGTTTCCTCTCCCACGTGTTTCTCTATCTGGGGGGCTTAGTTTACTTCCTTGGAGCAGCGGGAACCCCCGCCAGCCCCTCCCCCACCCCAAACTCTGTCTCCCTTTAAGGTCTTGTCACCTGGTCAAGTCTGTCGCCCTGGGTAGCCTGGGCCGGCGACTTCTCGCCCTCTCATCTTCCCCTTGGAGCTCCAGCCACCTCACCCCAGGTCTCTTCAACCTCCTGGAAGGTTCCCGCTCTTTCTGTCCCACACCATGCTTCCTTTGCCACCCCGGGGGTGCCCCCCTGAGCCCCCGACCGGCTTGGATGCCACATTAGTTTCACTCGCTCAGGGCACAATGGGCGTTCCCTTCTAGCACAGTCCGGGACCCTCCGTTCAGCTGTGTCACTCTGCCGGGTGCCTGTCCCCACTTTTGGAACGTGCGCGCCGAGAGGGCCGGACCAGGGGCACCGCGCGCCCGGCAGGTGCACAAAAGAGCGAAGGGGCGAATGAATGAAGAAGCGTCGGCCGGTCGCGCGGACTGGAGCCCACCACCTCCCCGGGACCTGCGGGCACCGTCCGCTCCCCAGCGCGGCGGAAGCGGCCGGGCTGGCCCCCTCCCTGCAGCGCCCGCGGCCTTATCTCGGCGTCTCGGGGCCTCAGGAGGAGACGCGGGCGCGCCGGGAGGGACGCGGCGCCATGGGCCCGCGGCCCCGGGGCGCGGGCCGCCCGCCTCGCCGCCTGCTGCCGCTCCTGCTACTGCTCGGCCTGGCTCGCGGCGCGACCGGAGCGCAGGGGGCGGACGGTGAGTACCGGCAGGAGCGGGCGCAGCCCCGGGGCCCCGCGGGGCCTGGCTGGGCCTCCACGAGGCTGGGCGCGCCCCGGACGCTTCCCCGCCCCGCGGCCGACCCGCGCGGGGCCCCAACCGGGAGCGCAGGTGGGGCAGCTCCGGCCGTTGAGCATCGGAAAGGCGGGGCTCAAAGAAGCAGGAGGGGCTCGCTGTCTGGGCTTCCCGGTCCCCGCCCCAGGGCCGCCAGGGAGACCCGTTCGGGGGTGGCCTTGCTCGCGCCCCGAGGGACCCGAGGCGAGGTGGGGGCTGGGCGCTAGCGGCGCCCCGGGGGCGAGCCACGCCCGGCGTGGTCGGCAGGGCGTTCCGGCTGGCCGCACGGTCACACTGCTGGCCCTGCTGTGGGTTTTGCACGATAAATTCTAGACCCGAAGCAGTTTTCGTTCTCCCTCTAAATGTGTTCACCTTGATGAAGAACTAGATACTAATAAGGTGGGGGAAAAAAAAGTGTAAGGAAGTTTACAGGAAGAAAGTATTCATTAACTCATCCAGTAGATGGTCCTTGTTTCCCTGCACAGGAGGCAATGACGCGTCTTGGTGCGGGGCTCTTTGAGTTCATGTTGTGGAGGAGACAGACACGCAAATAATCCACTTTCAGGCAATTTGAGTAGTTTCCCCCCACCCCCCACCCCATTCAAACGCAGAGTCCAATGTAGTATTGAGACATGTAAGGGTGGTGGCATTTGTCCGAATAACTGTAAGGGAAGGCCATGCCGTAGGAGCTTCGGGAAGGTGTGGCCGGTCAGAGGAGGGAAAGGTTACTTCTAGCTGGGGGAATCTGGTTGCATCCTGGATGAGGTGACCCTTTAACCAGACTATCAAGGATCGATAGTATTTGGATATGGGAAGATGAGGAAAAGGCATCTCAGGTCATAGCAGAGGGCACAGTGAGCGCCCCACAAATGCTGTATGTATAACGATTGAATTCCAGACAGAGGGGCCGGGACAGGAAGCACACCTGGGCACAGAAGCAAGGGCCCTGCAGTTCAGATGGACTGGTATGTAGGAGATGGTTGTGAGACGCGGGTGGAAAAGCAGATTGGATTGAACCGGAAGGCAGAGTGCCTTAACTGGCACACCAAGGCTTTTAGACTTAGTCGTTTCTGGGAAGTGGGAAGCCATTGGAAGTCATTGCAGGTTTTTGTACAGAGAGTGGTACAAAAAGCGGCTATTAAGGAAACCCTCCAACTTCCTTGATAAAACCAAACACTGATCCTGAAGTGGAAGGAGACGTCTATGTAAGGGAAAAGGGGTGGTAGTTTGAGCTCAGATTCCTCTCTCCCCCCCCAATTTTCTTACTCTTGGGACTTTTACCATCACTGGTGGGTGTTTCTCTTGATGGCTCAACCTTCTGAAGTGGCTGTTTTTGTACCTCAGGTGCTCTGGTAGGCTTTCTAACTTCCTTCCCTAATTTGGTCTCCCATGGCAGTGTACATAAGAGCTTGTAGATGCTTGGAGCCTATTTCAGAATCTTTTTTTTTTCAAGATTTTATTTATTTATTTTTAGAGAGAGGGGGAGGGAGGGGGAGAGAGGGAGAAAAAACACTGATGTGTGAGAGAAACATTGATCGGTTGCCTCTCACACGCCCCTCAACTGGGCACGGAACCCGCAGCCCAGGCACGGGCCCTGACCTGGAACTGAACCCGCAACCTTTTGCTTTGCAGGATCATGCCCAGCCAACTGAGCCACACCAGCCAGGACATGTGCACTTTTTAAAACTGAATTTATTGGAGTGACATTGGTTAATAAAATTATATCGGTTTCAGGTGTAAATTCTGTAATACCTCATCTGTATATTGTATTGTGTGTTTATCACCCCAAGTCTTCTCCTCCATCACCATTTATCCCCCCTGTACTCTTTTCTACCTCCCCCAGCCCCTCAGAATCTTCGTGTTAAGGGCCTCCAGCCTAGGAAACTTCCCAGTGTAGTCTCGTTGAGCTGCAGGGTTAAGATGGTTGAACAAAGGGACTGCCCTCTCTCATCCGTCTGCAACTACTTAAAGGCTGTGCGGTGAATTTTGGGAAATGGGAGTCAGGACTGCCTGGTTGAGCCGTCTCTCCTTATGCAGGCATCCCCCTTTCATTTACAACCTTGGAGAATCTGATTGTATCGCGGGCAGGTTTCCCGACAGTGGACAATGTAGGGAATGCCTGGAGGCTTAGAGACATTCAGGAAGCTGTTGCAATAGCCGGCCTAGAGGTGCTGAGGACTGTCTCCAGTGTGACAGCAGGAAAGGACTGAATGTAGAAGATAAGGGGGAAGTGGGCCTGCAAGGACCTAATAACAGGCGTGAAGGTGCAAGGGAACAGAAGAGGGAAGATGGCAGTAAAGTCTGGGGACGAGGTGACTTGGATCTGTGGTTCCATAGGAGGAGCAAAAAGATGTCAGAAGAAAGATGACTGGTATTTCAGATACCCTGAACTGGAGGAGATGTTAGGGCTTTCAGAGGAAATCAGTGGGGACCTAAGACCGTGGACAGTAGAGGTGAGCAGCTAATGTGAACTTGACGGTCTTTTGGACCCTGTGGTTAATAGGAGTAAGAGGGTCAAGGACAGATTCTTGGGGAAGATCAAGTTTAGATGGTAGATGCAGGTAGAGGAGTAACAGCAGCAGCCACTAAGGTAGGAAGAAGACTGGGTTAGCAGCATCAAGGAAACCAGGTGAGGAGAAGTCGAGGGGGTGGAGGTGGAGGAGAAGGCTTTGGGTTCGGTGACTTGGGTCAGTGGCGAGCCAGTACCAGCAGGGCAGTGAGGGTGAGAGTCAGATGCAGGGGCTCTACAGAGTACAGAGACCTCGGCCGCAGAGCGGATGCTCTTTGAAGAGGTTAGACCGAAACAGAAGGTAGCATTCGGGAGCTGACCAAGTCAGTGCAAGATTTTTTTTGTGTGTGAGGGGGTGAGACTCAGAACATTTTAGACTCAGGGGCATTGTTCAGTAGAAAGGGAGAAAATAAAGATGCAAAAATGAGATATTTCATGGAGCAGGTCCAAAGGCAAAGTTGGTCTACAAGTAACAAGCTTAGTCCTGGAAGCGGACGGAAGAAGGAGAATGGAGAACTGCCCCTTCTTTCCCCAACAGCTATCTCCTTAGTGAATCTATTCATATTTCCCAACCAGCCCAGTTGTCCTCCCTCCCTGGAAGCCCCATGGAATTCTCTAGACCCCTTTGAAGCACCCGCAACACCATGCCCGTGCCTCCGTACCATATTGTATGGGACACATATACACTTACTATTTATACACACATGTCTATGGTACTCTACACACTTCCGCCAGCGTGACTGTTTACTGGACTAAGAGCTCTGTGTGAGTAGGGACTGTGGCTTGTATGAGGAACCTGGTATGGAAATAAATGAAGACCACCCAAATGAGAGCAGGCACAGCAACTTATTCCATAGCAAGAGGGTCAGCCATCATCACTTACATTTGTCAGAGATTCAAAGGCAGGCAGGGGAGTGCAAAATCTTCGTAGTGGAACAAGAGGGAAGGCCCTAGTTGGCGGATGTTGGGATGGGGAAGCTGGAGGCAGCAGGAGACCTGTATGATTGGTTAGGGGAACACATTTGGCTTTCTGTGATTGGTCCTAAGTTGGAATGCTGGAGGTGGCGTGGGGGAGCAAAAATTAGGGAAGCTGGGTGTTTTAATTAAGTCCTGACCATTTGGAGCTGATTGCTACACAGGTTGTGGTTTGACTTTCCTGGACTGATTGCTATAGACTATGGGTCAGATTTTTACATATGGTCTGGCCATCGTCCATCGGTATATTCAGTCCCTCATTAAATTACATTTAATTGTTATCAAAGATGTTTCAGGGAAGAGAGAACAGGGGAGCCAAAGTTAGATGGCCTGAGTGTGAGGGAAGTGTGAAGGCATAGCCGGTTGAACAGGAGGGTGTTGGTAGGTGGCTGGGTGGGGTGTCAAGCCCTAAGGGAATAGAGAGGTTAGGAAGGGGAAGGATGGGTAGAACCAGTCAGTCCTGTTTCTTACCCTTTCTCTGAGTGAGGGAGTGGCTGAGGGACTTGTTGACTCAGGCCTGTCTGGGATTTGGAAGGGCAGAAGGAGGATGGGCAGGAGTTTGAGGAGCAGGAGGATGAGGAATTTCACGAATCTTGAAATTCTTGGAGAAATCAATGATGGAGAGGGTTGGGGAAGATGTTCTGTATATAGCGCACCCACCTGACTTTACTAATCATGCATTTGATAGGCTTGATCTTCACTCTGTTATTATGACTCACAGCAGCATTTTCACTCTTTAGAGTGGGGAAGAGGAGGAAAGAGGAAAAAAGAGGGAGTAAATTGTTTTGGAGTGACTTATCGTTGCTCAAAGTAAGGGAACAGCATTAGAGTCCAGAAAGGTCACCTCTGGGGCTTGTCTTCCATCTCCAGAGAGTTGGCCCTGGGCATATCCTCATTCTCCTGGTCAAACCCTAAAACGGGTTCCTAAGGTCTCTGTAGCCTCAGAGAGCAAGTGACCTACCGGCCGCAGCTCTGCAGAGGAGGCAGAGTGAATGAAATGACAGACTTTTAAAAAAGTATACAGCCTGCTCAAGAACGAGATAGCCTGCTAGTGGGTGACATGTGGGACAGGAACCTAGGGTGTGGCCTGAATATAGGGCTGCTTAACTCGAAACTCAAAAGCATTGAAATGAGGGCACTTAATGGGGGTTGGTTCCTGGTCTGGAGGTCACAGGTGGGAGCCCTGTTAACAGACTAAAGGGGTCCACTTGCTTTGATGCATCAAAGCCCAATCAAACTCGAACAGGAGTTTGCGGCCCAGAAAGTAAGGGTTTGTTAATTGAGGAAATGGCACCAAGCCCGGAGTCACAGGTGAGCTAGTGCTCAAAGATCTGGCTTCCCTGTGGCGTCCAGGGGATGGGTTATATAGAGGAAAACTCATTAATCACAGTGGCCCGTGGGCTCTACTGGTTGGCTGGGGCCAGGGTAGGGGTAGTCAGCTGATCGTTGTGCCAGGTGCTGATGTCAGCCATGGCTGTGGTTCAGTCTGGTTTCATGAGGGTGTGGTCGGCTCTCCTGGACCTGGGGGCTGAAACACAGCTGCCGTCAAGATGTTATCTGCTTGACTGCCTGACGGAAACTCAGTTTCTGCGGTGAACCGACTTCAGGTTTTGTTATTAAGACAGTGTGATTCTGACCTGCATCTGACGTCCTAAGGTCGTAATGATTAAGGAAGGGAGCGCATGGACAGAAAGGGAAAAGGGTCATGTTTAGGAAGTGGGGTTTCAATGCCATGACAGCGCCACTGCAAGTTGATCTTGGTCAAACGGGAAAGTGGACCGAAGTGGGCAAAAAGGCGAAAGGAAGCCAAGGGCCCTATAACTGTTTTATGGGAGGAAAGGTTATGGGTTCTTGATAGGCAGTGCCAGCCTTGGGTTAGGCTGGGAAGGGACATACGGGATGGTTCTCACTGCCCTGCAAGGGTTCCATTGCTTGGAGGAATAGGGTGCTCTCTTGGAGGATTCTAAAGTAGAGGCTATGTTTTTGCTTGTTTCCGTTAGGAATGCTGGAGAGTGTACATGAGTTTCTCAGGTTCCTTTCCTCTCTGGGATTTGATGCAGACTCTTACGAGCAATGCACTTTCACATCAGGTTGTGGAAGGCTGGAGATGCTTTCTCTTCCTGAGAAAGAAGTGGAGTGTCCCCTTTGCTTATTTCCTCAGGCCATTTCACATTTCCATATGTCTCCGGAAGTTTGAGATCCGGGATCTCACAAAGGTTGTGCTGTGGACTTGTTGGTCGGACTGTGAGTGGCTGGGGATTAGATTAAGATGCAGACTTCAGCACTCCATTTGTACTTTTGAACTATCTGCTTCCCTTGGCAGTGGACAACACCCCTTCATTGTATTGTCACAGTCCACCTGCTGTTATTGCAGAAGTGCCTTTAAGTTGTTGCTTGGTATTGGAATCGGGAGCGAGAGGAGCTTGCTCGGGCTGGCAGGCGCCGTCCACCCGAGGCGTGGGTCTACTTGGTGTGCGGTGCAGCGGAAGTGGGGGTGGGCAGCACTGAACACCCGAGGAAGCTGTACTTCCACCCTCTGAGTCAGGGTGTGGGAAGGCAGGGAGTGATTACATAAAATAAGATATTATGGTCCCTAGACGATCAGCCCCACGAACAGGTAGGCATCTGCCCACACAAAAATGTTGCTTTTTTGGGTTTTTGTATCAAGGCAGTTTTTTTTTTTTATCACTCTCTTCATTGGTGTAATTGGCTAGCTGCCATTGATTCATTAACAAGGGCTTGTTGAGTGGTTGTTGCAATAATGTCTGACATATCCTATTTGCTTTACATGTACTAACTCATTTTCTCGGACCCTCACAGCCACCAGACGAAGTAGGTTTGTCACTGTCCTCACCTTACAGATTTACAGGAAACTGAGGCACGGGGCTGTCCAGGGTTGCACAGGTAGCAAGTGGCCGGGCCAGGGCTGTAGCACAAGGAATCCCTCTCTGCGCCCTCTGACCCATGCCAGGCACTGCGTCTTGTGCGACTCGCTTCTAACAATAATAACAATGGCTACGGGAAGAGGTAGGAATATGCATGTAAATGGTCTCAGTCTAGTGTGTTAGAGCTCATGCGGCATTTATAATTCCTGCTTAATCCTCGCAGCACGACCTCCATCTCACACTAAACGGGAGGGCTGACAGTTTAGGATAACAGAACCAAGGAGCAAGAGAGAAGATGCCAACCTAGGTCTCATCCTCACTGTGCTGGATGTGGTCCAAAGTGGCTTAGTCTCCGCAGAGAGGAGAAGGGAAGTGAGTCGAGGGGGCAGTCCTGGCTGGGGATACAATAGTAATAATACAATACTTGTCAGATGCTTCCTCCTTGATTTGGGAATCCCCACTCTCCTGTTTCTTTGCCAGTAATTCTAGGCAACCCTGGGATAGGAGTCGGGGTGGGAGTCGGGGGCAGGGTGGGGGGTGTCCCTCACCTGTAGTAGTTCCCTCCGTTACTGCATAGCAGCCACCTCCCTGCTCTTCTGAGCAGAGTCTGCTGATGACAGAACTAAAGTCATCCTTGACCTGGCCGTGAAACTGTCCAGACAAAAGTCCCCCTCAGGTTATAGCAAACGCATAGAGATCTTCCTGCCAGCCAGGAGAGTTCCTCTCCCTGGGGTTATTCTCTTCGTCACACTGGCCCCAATGCTGTGCTTTGCATCAATCTGGATTTGGTGACAGACCTCTTCAGTGTTGCATTTTCCTTCCCCAGCGTTCCGGCCCAAGTCCTGAGGCTGCAGTAGCCTCACAGCACAACTCATAGTATGGTCTACCCAGGAGCTTGTTAGAAATGTAGATTCTCGACCCTACCCCACCGCTACTGATCAGAGTCTCTCGGGGTTGATTCTGCTTTAACAGGCTCTCCAGGGAGGGTGACCCACTGTCTTGATTTGCACCAAAATGAGGGGTTTCCCAGGACACAGGACTTTCAGTATTAAAACCGAGACGGATTGGTCACCCTATCTCCAGGTGATTCTTAACCTGGCTGCAGGCTGTTGAACAATGGATGCTGTGTGTGGTCAGCAGCATCCACCTCTCCCACCCCCTCTCCCTCACCTACCTTCCAGTTCTCTATCTGGATTGGGATTGTGCTCCCTGCCCTTTTCTTTAGGACAAGATTTTTTCCCCAAGAGGCTACTTGGTCCTTCAAACGTTTAGTACTCAGAGGGCCACCCAGCAGGGCCCTGCAGACTACGCTCATTATGGCTGAATGAGGGGCTTCAGCTGAGGCCTTTCTTTGGCAACTTCTTTCTCTTTCGCAGGCGGTCTGAGACGTCTTTGGGAGCCTGGCACACATCTCTATTGCCAGCATGAGGAGCAGACATTTATTGAGCCAGACATACCATGTACTGCCCTTGGGGATACACTTATGCTAAATTATCCTTAATGGGTTGTTAAGACAGGTATCCTAAGGATGAAGTCTCAGAACACTGGAGGGAAAGGACTGCAGGGGCCATTGAACCCTACTACTCAAATGTGTCCCACCTGGGAGCTTGGGAGAAATGTAATTCGAGTTTATAGGGCCCCGCCCTGGACCCACTGAATCAGAGCCTGCAGTTTAACAAGATCCCCAGGTAGTTTGAATGCATTTCTTAAATCTGAGAAGCCCAAAGCCCTTGTTCTACCAAAGAAAAAAACTGAGACCCAGCGAGATTAAGAGATTTGCTAAAGGTCACACATAAATGGGACTCAGCTAGATTTAGGATCTAGTTCCAACTCATGAGTCCAGAGCTTTCCTCCATACCTGGCTGCCTTCCTACAGGGCCATATTTTGTTTGTCTGGTTCTATCTATTGAATGAACTTGAACTTAATTACGTTTATTTAAAAGTGCTTTAGGTTCTACCCTTCACTGATTCAGATGGGGCTTCCTTTCATTTATCTGAGTAGGTGGTGCCACTTTGCTTCTTCATTTCTTGTGTGTGTTTATTAGACTCACTTAGCAGTTCTATGAAGCAATCATTTTCCACACAATATACATTTCTGGAGCTGGACATATATAAATGCTGCCATCTTTGTAAAGGCAAGCCTTCTATATGAAAAAAATATCAAACACTTTACCATTTTTTGTTGATTTTATTAGATGATGTTTCTACCTATTATTGCAGTATACACACGCTCTGGGGAAAATGTTCACCATTTTATGGTTGGTCACAGCTGGGTTTGTGGACTTGACCTGGGATCCATTATTTTAAAATTACTTCCAAAATTTTGGTTGCGTGTGATGGTGAATTGACAGTGTCCCTGTGGAACTGTTTTAAATATCACGTGTAGCCCTGGCTGGTGTGGCTCAGTGAATTGAGTGCCAGCCTGCGAACCAAAGGGTTGCTGGTTAGATTCCCAGTCAGGGCACATGCCCGGGTTGCAGGCCAGGTCCCCAGTAGGGGACACATGAGAGGCAACCACACATTGATGTTTCTCTCCCTTTCTTTTCCCCTTCCTTCCTCTCTGTCTAAAAATAAATAAATAAAATCTTTAAAAAATATTATGTGTTAAAATGTCAAAATGCTTACTTATATATGTTTAACCCGTATTGTTGAACACTTAGGTAAGGGGCTCACTCTCACTTCAGCTTTGTCTGTCGCTCCTATTTTCAGTAGCATTTCTGGTCCATTTTGTCCACGTGGTAAAAGTCTGTCTGTCTGACGCTGGATTAGTGAGGGATCTGGGCAGCCAGCAGCTCCTTACACATATTTTCAGGCAGTGCCTTGAACTTTGAGACCTATCTGCTATGCTTGCCTTCTGAGTTCCTCAGTGACTGCAGTTCCTGAGCTTCCCAGGTCGGTTTTTAGTTCTTCCTCTTTCTCAGGCAATTCCCATATGTCCTCTTCTCCCATCTCCTGAAATATCGTTGACACCCTTTGTCTGCTATCGTCTTCCCTCCTGGGAGTTGTACTTTCCTAGTCCTCGGTGTCATTTGGGGGCGTGGGGTGCAGTTGAGAGCATATTAATTCTGTTCTATGTAACAGGAAGTCTTTCATTTGTAATTTTAACAATGTTTTCTGTATTTTTTGTTATAAGGCCCTTCTTATTCCTAACTTTGCACATGTTCTTTTTTCTTTACACCCTTACTTGAGTTTTGACTACTTTACTGGTCGTTATGATGTACTGACTGTGGGGATAGGTTTTTTTTTTAAATGAATTTGAACATATTTTCTAACTTTTCACATTTTTAAAATTTTTACTAATTCCTAACCCCCCATAGACCTCTATTTTATTTCTTCATCTTTTTTTTAAGCTTCCTGCATTAAAATTCTAGTTGCCCCCCACCCCTCCCAGCTGCCTGCTTTTCTTTCTCTTTTTTAAAGCATAAAAACATGTAAAACTCAAATTTTCTGGAGTAGGTAAGTTCTTATATTTGTTAGTAAACATTTCAGTTTTGATTATTTCTTCGTCCCAAGACTTTATTTAGGAAAGTGTTCTGTAGTTTTGAGTTGGTTTTCTTTTGGGGACACTTGTCTTATGTTTTATTTTATAGTTTTATCACATTAATCATGGTAGTCACAGAGTATGACTTAGACAATTTCTGTTTTTACTTTATGGTCTAGGTATAATAAATTTTAAAAATATTCCATGGTTAATTTGGTATTAGGAATAAGTAGTGGTTTGTCTCATTTCTGTGTTATCTTTTCTTAAAAAAAAATAAAGCAAGCATGATTAAGAGTACTTAGAAGTCTCCCGGTCTCAGTTGGGCTCATGCCCGCAGCCGCCCAAGGGCTGCGTCTTTGTTACCAGGGTAGCCATGGGGCCGAGATGGAGATGAAATTCCACGCCGCAAGGCTCTCCTTGCCGGCCACTCCTGAAATTACAGACATGGAGAGTGCAACACGATCCTCTCTAGCCTCTGCTAGAAATTCTTGTTTGATCTCGGGCCATATAGCACCATCTGGTAATTTGGGTGTTTCAGGAGTTTTAGCTCCAAACATTTTTGCTGCTTATCTAAGTAACTGGGATCTGGTCATCCTTCTGGGACCCGGTTGTTCTCTCACTGATGTTGTAAACACATTCCCTTTTTCCCTGAAAGGAAAATGGATAGGGTAAGAGAGAAGTTTTTCTCTCTTCCATTTACTTTTTGAGTTGTAGCAAGTAGGATCACAGGTTGCTTTATCCAGCTGGTTGATAAAAATAGATGGGATGTTTACACTATATAAATAATGACATATGGGCAAGTGGCATAGTCCCTGTCCTTGAGAAGCTCATTCATAGTGCCAAGCTGGGGAAACACAGCTGGAATAGAACAGGATGACACATTGACTCAGTTGAGAGGGGAATGAATGTACAGGTGTTAGGGGAGCAGAGAGGAAGATACACTTAATTTTCTTCAAGAATGGACAAATGGGGAAGGCATCAGGGAGAAGATGATGTTTAAGTTGGGTCTTGAAATTGGAATAGGTGCTAGCTGGTCAGAGGTGCAGGGAGAGGCATTCTAACTGAAGGGAATTCGCGACAATGGCATGAAGTATGAGTGGACAGCACGTATGGGAAGACTAGGCAGCCTCCTGTCCAGAGAACCACGTGTGACTTGG
The DNA here is from genome assembly GCA_007922815.1 of Macrotus californicus. Classification (NCBI taxonomy): domain Eukaryota; kingdom Metazoa; phylum Chordata; class Mammalia; order Chiroptera; family Phyllostomidae; genus Macrotus; species Macrotus californicus. The sequence goes on along the minus strand of VMDR010006428.1, from coordinate 13,873 downwards.
GCTTGGGAACAATGAAGCTGGAGGAGTTAGCCTAGAGTCAGATTGGTAAGGGCCTCGATTGCCAGGAAGAGGAATTTGCACTTGACTCTGTTGGCAATGAGCAGTCATTGTAAGGTTTTTAAGGATGGGATCAGATTGTTTTCAATGTTGGCATTTAAATTTTGGTTCTCCATTATACATGTTTACTACCCAAAATGTGATTTGTCTGGAGGAGGTGATTGACATTTCCTTTTCCTGATATGTACAATTTGTGATTCAGGTTTAGACATCTGCGCCACTTGCCATGAACATGCCACCTGCAAGCAACGGGAAGGGAAGAAGATGTGCATCTGCAAGTATGGATTTGTGGGCAACGGGAGGACTCAGTGCATCGGTGAGTTCTGAATCCTGCCTGAAGTGAAAGAGTGCACGCACCAAGAAACAAGATTCTCTAGGGTTTAAGAGTTGATGTCCTTGGGGAGAAAACATTGCTACTTGTTTCCCTGTTTTTATTACAAGGAGTTTTGTCAATTATAATGAGTCTTTGTTTTAATGTTTGGACATAGCCTGTCTCTAGTGTTTCCAAGGAAGTATTCCTCTTGTTAGAGGTCATTGAACTTGCCTCTCTGAAGATTCTCTGGTCTAACACAGATTTGAAGTCTAATTCAAGTTTGAGTTGAACTGAGTGACTCAACTCAATATTGAGTTTCTTAATTTCTCTGGTCATTTGGATATAAAGCTGCTTATATTAAGTATCATGAGTATGGTTTGATTCCCAGTCAGGGCCCAGGCCTGGGTTGCGGCCAGGTTCCCCAGTAGGGGGCGCTCAAGAGGCAAGCACACATTGATGTTTCTCTCTTTCCTCTTTCTCCCTCCCTTCCCTTGTCTCTAAAAATAAATAAGTAAATATCTTTAAAGATAAAGTATCTTGAGTAAAAACAAAACACAATGGTCTGTTAGACGTTTTGGTTAATCGATGGAAACCTGTTGCTTGGAGTCTTATGTCTGTCAGAATCCATCCTCCAAATTTTTTTTGTGGTTATGACCTTTTGGAGTCTTGAATGACTTAAAAAACATAAAGACCTTTAGGCCAGAAGCACCTGAGATCATTTTTTGTCTCCCAGTATCTACCATACTGTGAGAGTCAGACAATATCCAGGTTCAAGCCCAATTCAGAGAGAGGGAGAGTTTCAGAACAGCAACTTTGTAACAATGAATGTTACCAAAATGACCGGTCCCTCCCAGCAACCTTGCTGTATACAGTAAAAACATTGATAGTTTTGCCTTGAGGTTGTAGACTGACAGTGTACATAACTTTGTTGTGATATCTTTTTTGTTTTTAAATCTTCACCCAAGGATATGTTTATTGATTTGACAGAGAGAGGGAGAGAAACAGAGAGAGACATTGATGTGAAAGAGACACATCAATCTGTTGCCTCTTGTACACTCCTTTTGGTGTACGGGAGATGCTCCAACCAATTGAGCTGCCTGGCCAGGGCTCTTATGATATCTTTGTGTTTTTTTGGTCTTCCTTAAACAACAACAACAACAACAACAAGAGCTCAGTTTTGAATTCAAAAAGCCATATTCTGCTTCATAGATACAAGCTTTCAGAGTCACACGCCGTTGCCAGTTCCTGCAGGCTGGACTTGTGCCTTCTTTGACTCTCTCTCTCTAGGATTCTGCCCATGACAGGTGTGGCTGCCAGGCAGTCAGAGATTCCCGAGGGAACTTCTTCTGTCCCTCTCCCCCACTGGTTGCCAGCAGGGGCTTGGTAATGCCGTTGGAATTGAGGGCCATAGATAATCCTTTCCTCCTCCTTCCCCAAATGAGGTGCTCCTCCCAGGAAAACTCCCTGCCCCCTCGATTGCTTTTTGACTTCTGAACAATACAGACTTCTCCCAATGGAAGGAGGGAGCTTTATGAATGTATGTGCTGCGTGCTTCCAAACACTAGACACTGCACTTTCCAGTACGTGGTCTGCTGACACCACGCCACAGATCACAGGTGAGGTTATACCTGTGCCAGAGGTGCTATGACATGGTATTATGCCAAGGAACCTAAAAATTCAAGAATCTGCTACAAGCCCAAATGTGCCTTCTGGTGAAGTCTGCAATGGGGGAAAGAGAGACATGCCTCAGAGACAATGGCAGAAATGGCGAAGGACAGAAACGACCCATTTTGGGGACAGCCGGACTTGTGTCTGAAACCCCCATGTAGTGCTCAGTCTGCTGGGCTGGACTCTTGGCCTGGCTCTGGCTTGAGGGCCTTCCATCTCTCTCAGTGCTCAAGCAGGTCTTCCCACAGGCACTTGTCACAGTGAATCATGGTCCAGGTTCTATTAAATTTTAACCAAGGTAATAGGAAAAGGAAAGAAAAAACTGATATCAGATTTTTTGGGGGGTACTTTTTATTTTCAAGGATATGTTTATTTTTTTAGAGAGTGAAGAAGGGAGAGGAGAGAGGGAAACATCAATGCACATCAGTTGGTTGCCTCCCATACACACCCTGACCAGGGATTGAACCCGCAACCTTTTGGTGTAGAGGACAGTCATCCAAACGCCTGAGCCCCCAGCCAGGGCTTGGGGGAGCACTTTCCAGTCAGCAGGAATTGAGTGCTATTGTGAGAGGCGACAGAGCTGCTTCGAGGAGCCAATGCTGTGATAAATCAGCAAATAACAAACGGAAGAACTGTGGTTCATAAGTTAATGGTTCCACCTCCTTCCCCCTCAAAAAACAAGAACTTCAATCCACTAGCTGGATAGATCAGCTCTAAAAAGATGCATAGGAAATCGATTTGATCACAGGAATTTCCTCTGATGGGTAGAGGGAAGAATTTGGCCACTGCCTGTTTTTGTAAATAGAGTTTTATTAGAACACAGCATTGCTCTCTTTTTTTTAAAAGATTTTATTTATTTATTTTTAGAGAGAGGGAGAAAGGGAGAAACACATCAATGTGTGGTTGCCTCTCACATGCCCCCCACTGGAGATCTGGCCCACAACCCAGGCTTGTGCCCTGACTGGGAATTGAACTGGTGACCCTTTGGTTTGCAGGCCAGCACTCAATCCACTGAGCCACACCAGCCAAGGCAGCATTGCTCTTTTTTTAACCTATTGTCTATGGCCAATTGGGGCTCCAAAAGCATGGCTGAGCAGTGGTTACCAGAGACCTATGGCTGGCCCTTTACAGCAAAAGTTTGCTGACCCCTGGACCAGAGGACAGAGAAGGGAGGGAGATTTACTTTCATTTTGCATCTATATCAAATTATTGAATTAAAAATACTCAGGGCAGGCTTCTGTGGACTGATCAAGCAGCCCATATTCCAGTTCCGCCTCACTGGGTGACTAATATTATTCACATGGGTCATTGAGGAGCCGTTCCTGCCACCGCATTAGCCTTGCTCCCGGATGAGGCTTAAGCGCTAATGCCATTGTGTTTCCTGGTAACCCAGAAGTAACAATTTTTCCAGTTAATCACGACGTGTAAAACCATCCTCCTCTGGCTTTCATGAAAAAAAGCAAGAAGAATGGCTGAGCCGGAAGAGTGGGAGTCTGCTGGATATGTTCCCCCAGGCCTACGATAAGATCTTTCCAAATGTGGGAAAGTTCAGAAAAAATCACCTGCTCCCAATCTTCAAATAAGATGGATTTCCAGATGGAGATGTTGGGATTCTCTTGTGGTGTCCTACACACCAAGCACATAACTCCGAGGGGCACATCTCCTGTAGTCTGAGAAGCATGGTGACGGGAAAAGAGGCTGGGGATACAGGTCACAGAGGGTTGATTCCACAGCACAGGGGGATGGTGGGGGCTGACAGCCCGTCCTGGGTGCTGTCTCCCGTATTGACAGATAAAAACGAGTGCCAGCTGGGGGCCGCGGTGGTCTGTGGGAACCACACATCTTGCCACAACACGCTCGGAGGCTTTTACTGCATTTGCCTGGAAGGATATCGAGCCACAAACAACAACAAGACATTCATCCCCAACGACGGCACCTTTTGCACAGGTACTCACGAAGGGGGCTGCTGTGATGGCCACTTGGCGATGGCGGGACCGTGTCTGGGGGTGCGGAGGAGGGGCCGGGCAGGGCTGGGACAGGGTGTGACGTCAGGGAGGGACTCTCCTGTAAGAATATCTATGAGGGAGAATTGAACATGGTCTGAGTACTAGTTAATATTGGAGAATTATGGTTAATTTTGTTAGATGGGATAACGGTACTGAGGTATTTAGGAAAATATTCTCATTTCGAGGTATGTAGGGGTGTTATTGTAATGTATCTAGTGTTACTGTATCTGTAAAGTACTTTAAATGGCAAAATGTGAACAATTGTTGAATCTCGGGGGTGTGGGTCTATAGGGGTTCACTGTAATATTTTCTTCTTTGTTCTGTGTGTTTGATCATTTTTATAGCAAATAGCAAAGAGGGATTCTCAGAGATGGTGTGCCATCTGCAGGTTCCAGTAACACTGCGGGGTGTTTGTTCTTGGGGTGACGGGCACTCACCAGCTCTGTGCATATTGCCCACTAAGGTCCCGGAGCTGGGCACCGTGATGTGGGCTCCGGGAGGTCTGAGAGCCGCTCTGTTAGCAGTGTGGGCTCACCTCCCTCAAGGAATAAGCTGAGTGACGAGTGTAACTTTTCAGACCATAGCAGCTTGGACGGTCTGATTTCTGGGCCTATGTTGGTCGAAATCAAGGGGTGGGCAAAACCCTCCTAATTTTCAGTGGTCCCTGTACTGTCTGAACTCTACTTATAGTATGCCATGATAATATAGCTCTTCAGTTTTCTTAGAAAATCTTTGAGCACTAATGAAGAGGAAAGGCAGGAAGAGACTGCTGATTCTAGGATGGTTTATACAGACTTAATGACTCTGCTTAAAAGCTTTGCTATATTTAAAGGTTTTCAGGGAAAAGAAAGGGAGAGGAGAACATGGTCAGTCTTCTTACTCACCAAGACGCTCTGACTTTTTCTCCCTCTCGGCCTGCACTACGGTTAAGGCCCCTCCAAGGGCCCACTTGATTTATTCTTGGCATGAATGAGCACATTCCTTCCTAGAAGACATCTTACACTATCCTGTTGTTTTAGGCAGCAAATTACTTGCCATATGATTGCAGAAGTACAATGTTGCAGGATTAAATTAGGTAGGTTTTTTCTTTTTTTGTAAAGATACCATTAAAAAAAAAACTTCCAAGAAGATAATCTGGTGTTCAGTTCATTCAGTACGTATTTCCCATGCTCTTCTATGCTAGTGGTGCACACATCGCAGGTGACGCAGACCGTTAATTTCAGAATGAAGGGTTAGTGATGGTTAGGTCAGCAAAGGGGGCTTACTGGAACCCAGAATCCACAGGGGCACTCACCTTGGAAGTGGGAAAGGGATCAGGGACCTTTCTGGGGGACATGATACCTGAAATTGTGTTTTCAAGGCCGTGGGAGTTTTCCAGGAAAAACCTTTACAGCTATGTCACTATAGTTTTCCAGGAGGCATTCTACTTTTCAAAAGTTAGAAAGAAGAAAAAAATTTCTGCAAGGGTCCCCCTATTAGATGTCTGCCTGTTAAGAACCAATCTTCCTGGAATAAAATCCTCATCTGGGCCCTGCTTCTATTTATTCTACTTCTTGTCATTATTTAGTGACCTTTTCTTTTAAAAAAGATTGAGATACAATTTACATGCCATAGAATGTGCCCTTTGGAAATACACAGTTCAGTGGTTTTTAGTATATTCACAAAGCTGAGCAGTCACCACCATCAAATGCTATGACATCTCCATTCCCCCAGGAAGAAGCCCCACGTCCACTGGCAATCATTCATTCACATGCCCTTTCTTCTTGAGGTCTCCAGCTATCGCTTTGTGAAAGCTGAGGGATTACTTTTCTTGATGACACTGAGTTTTTGTTTTTGTTTTTGTTTTTCAAAATCACAGTTGCCACGGAAACATCAGTGGACTTTAGCTGGCGCAGAGGCTTAGCAAGTTTTAGGGTATCAGCAGTTAGTCAGCATTTGCCTGGAACCAAAGGATGTAAATCATAGTTCTTGAATTATGAGGAATCTGGCAACCTGATGTTCCTCATACTTGGCAGAGTTCAAGTCCAGTTCAGGAGCTGGTTGCAGGTAGGCCTCTTTGGATGTCACCAAGGATAGATGAGGAATGAGTGCAGGGGCCGTAGTGCAGGGGTTCCTGTTCTGGAGAACCTGCAGATGTTCTGGCCCCAGGGCTGCCCCCTGAAGGACTCCTGGGGATCATGGAAACTTTGCTGTGTGCCACAACCCAAAGGAATAATCTCTGGGGCCCTGACAGCGTGACAGTGCTTTGACTTGAGTGGGTGGAGACTAGGTGGCAAGAAATGAAACTGCTGTGGAAATCAGGCCTTGGGAAAGAACCTGCCATATCTCTGTCCTGGGGCTTGAGCAAGTAAGAAGCAAGAGTAGAGTGTGGGGGGTGCCAACCTACAGGGGAACTCAGGGGTGCCCCTCACTCCCTGAAGGGGCAATCATGCCATAGTCAAGGCCTCTGACATTTTGGGGGAGGACCTTTGGTGCAGCACCTTTTGATTCCAAATTCATGACCTGATCACTTAAGGTCAGAACATTTTATTGAATGTAAATTACAACTGTCTTTAAAAATACTAGAGATAGGTACACAATTCTTGTACATTAAATATCCAGCATTTATTTATTATATGGCTGTACTGTGCTTCTTAACCGATTTTCCCTATTGTGAATGTTTCTCTAGGGTGGTTGTTTTTTTGTTGTTGTTGTTTTGTTTTGCTATTGTAAGAAATGCTGTAAAGGTACATCTTGTACTTAGAGCATTATAAATAATGATCTTTTACACATTTTGAAAAAATGGTTTCTGTGTCAAAGGTACCCATTTTGATACATAGTGCCAGACTTGTCTTCTAGAAAGTTCACAGCAATATTCTCCTTGACTACTCATTTCACGAAGGTGTTCAATTCTTCACGTCCTTGCCAGCGCTGGATAATATTAACAGGTGATGTGAGTTTAACAATCCTGACTTTAAGTGAGTATGTGTCTTTTCCTCTCCTGTGGCTTCTCAGCTAAATTTGGCATTTGAGGAGGGACAGTGGCAGGAAAAGAATTTCCTCTCCAAGCTGTGAAGGAGTAATTTTTGTCTCACCTTACTTGGTGCAGTTGGGAGGACCCAGGTCTTAGGCAGCAATATGGAGGAAAGTTGGCTCTGCGAGCATTCTCGTGAACTTGGAAGTTCTTGAATGCGCTTTTCTCGTTGGGTCTATTCTAAGCCTTCACATTTTAAAGATTTCTCAAGACAAGGGCTTGTGTTTAATGGGGTATTCACAGGCTAGCTTCTTTTTAAACTTTTGCCTCCTTGGCCCTCCTGTTCCACTGCAGGGTCCCCTAGGTGGACTTTCTGTTTCTGCCTTGGAGCATTCAAGTCCAGTGGAACAAGGCAGGTGGCTACTCCCCAGACCCCAGTAGCAGCGCTCACGGTCATGCTTAGGCTCAGGTATGCAGGAGTGGTTTGTGCTCCAGGGAGATATGAGTCAGTAGAGAGAGGCTCATTCATGTATTAGCTAACATTCTCAGGACCTACCGTCTGCCAGACACTGGGCTAAGTGCTTTCCACATGTTTTATTTAATCCCCACAAAAAACCCTGCTATAATTAGCTTTATTTTGCAGAAGTAGTTTAGAAAGGTTAAGGAACAGACATTAGTATATCTAGTAAGTAGCAGAATCAGTTCTCAAACCCGAGTCTTTCTGACTTTCAAACCCATGCTGTCCGTTAAAAGGCTAAATATAGAACACCGGGCCCCTGGGACCAGGTCAGGGTGTCCTGCTCAGTTTAGCTACTTTCCAGCAAGAAATGGTTCTGGCTGCATATGAAGTTTAATAATTCAATGTATTGAATAGGACACAGGGAATTTCCCCCCTTGATTAGTTAAGTATGTTAATAAGGTTGCTTAGAACATTTTTTCTTCACAATCAAACATGTGTAACCTTGGAGACCCCATGGAATTTACCAGTACGTGGGGAAGTTGTTCTGAGAAGCTTAACAGGCTTATCCAGCCAACATTCTAGAACGGGTTAGAAAAGGGATGGTTTGCGAGCAGAAGAGGTGGCAGGGGGTTGAAAGTCAAAATCATGTCATACTCCTCTCAGTGAGACTCAGTAGATCGATCTAGACTTCATTAAGGCAGCTGATGGTGTCTCGGACACTCTCTGTGGATGGGGAGTTACGATGGGATGTTCATGTGATTAGATTGTCATAGGAGAGACAGCGGGTGCAGTGGTCCAGAGCATGGTCTCCGGGGCCAGACGCCCGGCTTCCAGTCCTGGCATCCCTCTACCCACCTTTGTGACTTCAGGCCAGTTATCCAACCGCTCCATGCTCAGTTACTCCATCTGTCAAGTGGGGATAGTCATAGCATCTGCCTCTCAGGTTCTTCTGAGGACTAAATAAGATAGAAATAATCAGTAATAAATAATGAGGGTTTAGAACAGTGCCTAGCGTATGCAAGATGCTGTGCAGAAATGGTTATTAACAATCATTATGACAATGATTTTTATTAGGTCGTTGGTAGACTGAACACAAAGCAAACTGATTACGGGCTGTAGAGACCCATGCAGAGCTGATCCGTATCTAGAAACTCTAAGTGTTTTCCAGAGCACTGCTGCTCAGCCGCATTTTTTGCCCTGTAGTTACTGCTCATTTTTACTGCTCTACTGAAAACAAAACAACAACACTGGTTCCCACTATCTTCTGAGGAGTCTGGAGCAGGTGGACAGGCTGTGTCAAAGCTATACATACATATTTTACAAACCCCTCAATGAGATAAAAAAAATCTTGGTAAGCTTTTATCAAAATTTTTATAAGGATGGATCAAATCTAGAAATACATGTATTCTGCTGTATTGAAAGCATCTCTGAAGTTTGTCCTAGATTGAGATCAAATTTATTTTCCGCTATTTTAATTTTAAGCATCTTTTCTTAACAAGTCTCAAAAGCATCATGATCTTATTGTCAGCAATTGTTTAACCCTCAGTTTTACTGGTTTCATTTCTCAACCCTCTTCATTGTGTTTTAATTATGTCTTCCTCTCGCCATTATTTATTCTGATGTTTTTCACCGGCTTCAGTGTTTCCTCAAAATCTTTTTCAGAAAAGAAATGTCAGCGGTAAGAGTTCTGAGACCACTTACGTTCTGAAAGGTCATTCCTTTGTTTAAACAGAGCCTGATGTTTTGCTCCATTTTCCTTAGAACTCAGCATCACTCCATTGCTGCCTGGCATTCAGGGTGTCGGACAGTAAGTCCTAGGTCGGGCGAGTTCTCGTTCCCTCACACATTCCCACTCCTTTCTCTCACGAGGTTTATAAAATTTCCCCTTACTCCATGAAGTTCAGAGTGACTTTCATCTTTGAATATTCATGCCTGTGAGTTGTAAAGGCTATTTGGATTTGAACACATATGCTGAGGGATTTTTAAATACTACTTGTTGTACATTTACTCTATTCTCTTCTGCACTTCCTCTTAAATGAATACTGATGGCTGCCAAGTGGAATGAGGATGGGGAAAAAAGAATATAGTATAAAAAGTATAATCTAAAAAAATGGAATGGTTATTGAGTATTTTGGATTGGTCCTCATAGCATTTTTTTGTCCTATATTCTATCTCATGTCATTTCTTTTTCTCTGTGTTTTTGGAGAATTGCTCAAGTCGGGATCTGCACGTTTATTTTTCAGCATTGACCATCCTCTTATTCAGTGCCTCTGTTGATTAAGTTTTTATTTTTGGCATTCATATTTTGCTTTTAATTTAAAAGGCCTCTTTTTAAAAAATTAATAGTTTTCTCTTAATTTTGTTTGGGCTTCTGTGTCCCTTTATATGTCAAAACTGTCTTAATTAGCTCTGGCTGGTGCGGCTCAGTGGATGGAACGCTGCCCTGAGAACCAAAGGATCGCCAACTCGATTCCCGGGTGGGGCAGATGCCTGGGTTGCGGGCCAGGTCTCCAATTGGGGGTGCGCAAGAGGCAACTGATGGATTGATGTTTCTCTGCCTCTCTTTCTCCCTCACTTCCCCTTTCTCTAAAAATGAATACAATCTTCTTTTAGAAACTGTCTTAATTATCTATTACTACATGGCCCTACTCTCCCCCCACCCCCACCCTCTTAAATGTAGTGGCTTAAAACAACAGTTATTTGTCACAATCCCATGGCTAGGTAGCTCTGTCACTTGTGCAGATACATCCAGCTGGGGGCTGGGCAGGGTTGGTAGGTAAGAGAAGGCCTCTCTCACATGTCTAGGGCCCTGATGCAGCCGATCAGCCAGGCACCTTAGTTCTTCTCCATGTGGCCTCTCTCTTCACATAGAATCTCATCTTTTAGGGTCTCTCTCCCAAGACCAATAGCCTGGATTTCCTTACAGCATGGCCACTAGAGTCTAAGAGAGGAAAAGAGAAACCTTCCAGGTCTTCAAAGTTAGGTCCCGAGCAGGTGCGGTGTTACTTCTGCCCCATTCCATTGGCCAAAGCGAAGTCCCAAGGCCAGCCCAAGGAGGGCGGAGATGTATTCCACTCTTGAAAGGAGGAGTGGGATGCAAGAAAGGGAGAGGAAGAATTGTTGCCAGCCACCTTTGAAGACAGTCTCCCACAAAGAGTTCCCAAAGTTAGCGATGCTACAAGTGTAGGTTAATCAGAATTGGTAGCTTGTGTGGGCTCCTTCAGCAATTGAGTGAATTACCAGTTCCCAAGCAAAGATCAGTGATTGATGAGGTTTTCATTGGTCCAAGACCAAAAAAACCCCAAAACCCCAAAAAACAAAACGAAAAAGAAAAAGGACAAAATAGTGAATTTCAATAAAATTATGTTAAACTTAAAAGGATTCTGAGATCATTTTCTTCCTTTTATGAAATTATGGTGTTAGTAGTTTTTTTGGAAAAAAAAGTTTTTATCTGGCAAAATAGAATATTGGCCACCTTATAGCAGCCCTTCCAAAATCACAGGTCTTTGAAATCCCAGGGTCTGGGAGCAGCCAGACTTCCCCCAGTCGTGCTGCACCCTGTGCATGCCCCACGACGGTCCCTGCACAAGTCCTTGGAAATGCCCCACTTCACTCAAGGTAGTTTTATTCTCCAAGTGAAATTGGTGGGGGTGGCTCTGAGTTTTTCTGTCTAAGCCAGTTTGGGGTGGGGGTGAGGGGCTGCTAACTAGCCGAGAGGATTCTTTTTCAGACTCTGAATTACTGTGTGTTTTTCTTGGCCCTGTACCTGCCACTTCTCATAATTCTCAGTCAAGAGGAAACGTCTGCCAAGAAGCATGTCTTAACCTTCTTGAAGCCTGTTTTAAGCCCTTGTTATCAAACTAGTGAGACCCTTACAACCTGTCTCACTATCCTATGTTCATTTTTGGAAGCATTTTTCACTCTTGTCTAAATTGTTTTGTATTTGGAGTTCTTCAGATATTTTTAGTATGAGGTTGAGGCCATCCTTATTTTATAGTAATGGAATTTTCCTAGCATACTTTTTTGGTTCATCTTATTTGGTGTCACAGAATTGGGGATGGTTGTTGGTTTTTATAAATTCCTGTAACAAGATCACAAGTACTTACTGAGCACCTCTTACTGAAGGATGCACAGAGGACCCCTTAAGGAGTGAAAGAAAATTCATGATACAGTCTCAAACAAATGCACCCATTTGTAAGTGTAGACTGAGGATGTGAAAAATGGCTGTCATAATGTTGCACCCCGCCTGCCCCCCCACATGCACCTTTTTTCCTTTTTCTGTTTTTTCTCTCCCTGTAATGTTCGGGATGGGTCTCCAGACATAGATGAGTGTGAGGTTTCCGGCCTGTGTAGGCAAGGAGGACGGTGTGTGAACACTCCTGGGAGCTTTGAATGCTACTGTATGGATGGATACTTGCCAAAGAGTGGGTCCGAGCCCTTCCACCCGACCAGAGATGGCACGTCATGCACAGGTGGGTTTCTGCCAAAGAGTGCAGCCTGGGACGGTGAGCTGCTGTCAGTCATGACTTTCTCCCACTCTGGGCCTGTGTCTGTGAGTCTGTGTTGGGGATTACTAGTTCCTTTGCACATTTATTCCATCTGAGAAATAAGCAAATGACTACATAATCAAGATAGAAGGGCCTGTATTAAAAAGTTAAAATTAGTAAACTTTAGGGGTTTTTAGCAGTTAATAGATATTCTGATATTAACCGTTAGCTTGTAAACACAGCTGATCTGGTGAGGACCAGCTTCTCAAAAGTGACCCTAAAAATTATAAAGGCATATGTATCTTAAGGTACTTTGCAATGCAACTTTTTCACTTCATTGGACTAAGCTTCTCTTTAGTTAGTATAAGTTAGTGAGGGTTGATGGCCAAATTCTTTCAGCTTTGTGCCTGTATAGCTGCTGTTACCTATGGAAAGCCAGAAGATTGAATACAGATAGTCATTGGAAATGTGCCCAGAAGTCATGTGGAAATGAGCCATTCTATTTAAAACATGGCTGGGTTCTATGTGTGTAGGGAGGGGTAATGGGGTAGAGGGAGAGAGATTCTGAATTTTGAAAATGCATATTCACATGGTAATGAGTTTGACATTAATTTATTTTCAGAAATAGACTGTGGCACCCCTCCCAAGGTCCCAGATGCCTATATCATAGGCAATTATACTTCCACGCTTGGCAGCCGGGTTCGTTACACTTGCAAAGAAGGGTTTTTCAGTGGCCCAGAAGATCCAGTTTCAAGCTGCACAGCCTTGGGCACATGGGAGTCCCCCAGATTAAATTGCCAAGGTGAGTTTTCAAAAGCTTCCGGTTCACAGTTTATACCATGTTGAGATTTTCATATTTCTCTCTTAAATTTCTTTTGGGGGTGGTGAATGAATTAAATAAACCCAATAAATTCCCATTTTTTTTCCTAAGAGGTTTTCAGTTGATTCTTGGGTTTTTCAGGCATAGTGTCCTATCATCTGCAAACAATGGTAATTTCATCTTTTGTTTTTTGACACTTATAAAAGTTACATTTTTCTCTTGATCGATCACTTGGCTGGTGCTTTCCAGAACAAACATTTAAATAGCAGTGCTGACTTTGAATATTCTTGTCTGATTCCTGACTTTCATGGCAATGGTTTAGGGTTTCATTATTCATTCATGAACTTGGCTTTTGATGCTCTATACATATCTCCTTGTGTTCTTATGTACACTGCATAGCACTGTGTGCCTGGTGCTGTTCTCAGCACTTTGTACATGGACTCACTCAGTCCTGACAGTGTCCGCATGAGACAACTGAGGCAGGCAAAAGTTAATTTGTTCAAGGTCGTACCAAGAGTGGTGGAGGTGAAGTTCGAATTCAGGCATTCTAGTTTCAGAGGTTGTGCTCTTAATCACATTGGTATACTACTTCTGTTTCTATCATGATGTTGACTCTTGTTTGTTTTCTCTTTTTTGAAATTATGGCGTTACTAGTTGTTTGGGAAAAAGTCTTTTTAAAAAAAGTTAAATATATTGGGGTGACATTGGTTAACATGATTATGTAGGTTTCAAGTGTACACACCTGTGGTACATGACCTGTATATGGCAATATGTAGCCACCATCCAAAGTCAGATCCTCTTCTGTCACCATATATTTGGCTTCCTTCACCCTTTCCTACCCCCACGCTCCTTCCCTCTGGTAGCTACCACACTGTGGTCTGTGCCTATGCGTTTGTTTAATATCCCACATATAAGTGAAATCACATGCGTCTTAGCTTTTTCCGACTGACTGATTTCACTTAGCGTGATATTCTCAAGGCCCAGCCATGTTGTTGCAAATGCAGTATTTCATCTTTTCTTATGGCCAAGTAGTGTTCCACAGTACCTGTGTACCACACCTTCTGCATCCAGTCCTCTGCTGAGCAAACAATTTGGTTGTTTCCATGCCT
>VMDR010006427.1:0-45554 GCA_007922815.1 Macrotus californicus | reverse complement strand
AATAGAAACTGCCCCTTAAAAAACACAACAAAGTAAAAGATTGAAAATCAGTTCATATGAGCAGAAATTAACTTCTGTTTTTGAAAGAAACCACCTTCTCAAATAAGTGAAAATATAAGCCAGATGACTGGAAACTAGGTATTATATTTGCAACAGATATAAACCAACGAAGGTATTATTTAAATAATTTTTAAAATCTATATGAACAAGGCAAACAAAGTGGACAAAGCTATGAACAGATAATTTAGGGCAACGAGAAAGATCAGTACACGTATGAAAAGATGTTTCACTTCACTAGTAATCCGGGGAATCTGAATAGAACAGCCCCTATTCACAGCCACTCTGGCAGAAAAACTTCTGATGCTCCCAGATGTTGAGGAAGAACTGGAGCAATAGGAAACGTTACGCACTTTCAGCTGGAGCATATATTTACATAAATTTTGAAGCACTCTCTGACCTAACAGTTGTACTTACAGGAAAGATACTTGAGAAACCCGTGCTTAGCCGCACCAGGACACATCACCAACAGGAGTGCCCACAGCTTCAGGGCTTATGGTGCGAAAGTCTGAGAACTAACTTCTTATCCAGGATGGTAGCACAGAAAATGAACAAATTAGGGTTACGCCTCTCAGTGTGAGTAAATGTCAAAACAACGTCGAGTGAAAAAAGCAAGTTACCAAAATATGTGTGTGGCCTGATGCCATTTATGGCATTTTTAAAATGCAAAAGAGTGCCATACATTGTGCAGGGATTCATGCGTCATGAGCGTGCGGGAATGATAAAACTGTGATTGGAATGCTAGTTACATCTAGGAAAATGTGATCGGGCAGGCAGACAGTGGAGCCATCAACTGGATTAGTAATGATTTATCTTTTTAACTCAGTGTTAGATATTGATACATTTATTGTGTTATCTTTTATAGTGTTTTGAATTACTTTCACATTTCATAAAAATGACAGGTGAGCAATAGAGACTATTAGTATCCTCATAGCCTTTGTGGTGATTAAAATTAATTCCAAAACTGCTGAGGATTACTACTACAGAGATATCGTTAGTCCTCATGATTGATCTATCAGGAGAGTCAGTGATGCATGTACACAGTGATAACCCAGGAACTGAAAGTGAAAGTCTCATTGAAAAGTCGAGGGACTGAGGTCTAATTAACATCTCCGGCACTTGTGTTGAATGATAAGACCTCCCCAGCCCTGTAGGAGTAGGCCAGGATGACTTTACATGATTCTGTAATGTTGGTGAACGCATGACTGATCACATCTTGTTTGCAATTATAGATCATAAGCCTTAATGGATGCCTTTCAGAAGTTGTATTTATAAATGTGCAGAGAGGCAGAGAATAGTGGCTGTAATTCAATAAACACCATAAATAACCATGCTGGAGTGGAACACAAAAGCCAAATGCAATTTAGATATGCTCTATGGAATTTGTAAAGCATTTTCTTAAAGCAGACCTGGGTAAGTTCCTATTTCTGCCCTGTAATTGAATTGTTGTAGAAACATGAAGGAAAGTTCAATCTAGTCTTTTTTTTCTTGATATCCGTCTTTCCCTTTCACATTCTCTGGTTGGTATATGTAGAAAGTATACAATAACAGCAGAAGCTGAGGGCCACATCTAGCTATAACTCGAGAGGAGAAATTGCAAGGCATGTGTTCTTACCTAAATCTGCCAAAATGCCATGATCCAGCCTGGCAAAACATGTCTGAATGATGACATGAAGTTCTGGCACATGAAAAGATAAACCTGTGGCCTGAGCACTTCTTTTTTTTTCCAAACTGAGCTCATGAGCCCTCTCAAGAGTTTCTTAATCATCCCCCAGGCCCTCTTGCCCTTGAGTGTCTGTTGCCCACCTGCATGTGGTCTCTCTTTATTATGTGACCTGTTTCTGTGTGAGCTAGACACTTGTTCCTATTGCTCCTAGCTGAGACCTCCTTGGCTGTTCTTTCCCTTTCCTGTAAGGATAACTTTTATGGGTGCTTGCTGTTTTCATGGTTTGCTTTTAAATAGTTTTAGTGAACAGAATGGAAACAGACTGTCATGGTGTGTATCTCATCTCTATGTTCTCTATGATCTTGGACAAGTAACATAACTTCTCTGCGTTTCTGTATCCTTATCTGTAAAATAGGGATAATAATAGTATCTGTGAGGTCTATCTGGAACAAGTCCAACTATTGTTAATATAACAAGAATGGTTTGCACAACAGCAATATAACCTGGCAGCCAAGGAGAGTGGACTGGAATGAGCATGTGTGAACAATGAGAACTTCACCGCACTCGTCAGTGGGGGTGGTAGATACTGTTGAGTGAGCATGTGTACTGTGTGGCCATCACAATCAAAATGACTGAGTGAGTAGAGCACAAATCTGCATCAAATTTTGTGTGAAGCTTGAACATTCCTCTGCAGAAATTAGATGATTCAGAAGACCGCAGCTGTGGGCAACTGGTGATTGGCAGCTTCATCCCAACAATGTGCCTGCTCATGCATCACATCTCATGCAGAGTTTTTTGACAAAACATCAAATCACTCAGATGACTCATTACCCCTATAGCCAAGATTTTGGCACCCTGTGATTTCTGGCTTTTTCCAAAACTAAAATCACCTTTGAAAGGGAAGAGATTTCAGACTGTGGATGAGATTCAGGAAAATACATTGAGACAGCTGACAGCAATTGGGAGAACTGTGTGAGGTCCTGAGGTACCTACTTTGAAGGAGACTGAGGCATTATTGTCCTGTGTACAATGTCCTTGTGTCTTCTACAGTAAATGTCTCTATTTTTCATAGTACATGGCTGGATACCTTCCGGACAGGCCTCATATACCATCAGGTTGTTGAGAGGATTAAATGAGCTAGTACCTGTGAAGTACTTAGAAGAACGCTTGGCAGAGTGAGCACTCAATGTTGGCTAGTTGTTATCGCTATCATTATTAAGGTGTTATCTCCTATACATTTCAGCAAATGTATTCACTGGAATGATCTCTTCCTTCCTCCAACCCAGCCTAGTTTCCTGCAACTTTCCTATTTGAATTAAGTAAGCCAAGAATTACTGTGTGGCTTACTCTGTTTGCCCTTGTAGGGCCCAGGCAGGAACCCAGAGAAGCCTTCCATGTGCTGGCCATCATCACAACAACTGTCTAGAGTGCTGTGGGGACATGGTGGTAAGCCAGACAGAAATGTCCTTGCCCTCATGGGCTTATATTCCAGTGGAGGAAAGGAGGCAATATACAAATGTATAAACCAGGTCATGTCAGATGCCATGAAGAACAGAAACAGGATGATGGACTAGGGAGCCACTAGAAAGAGGAAGCTACTTCAAAATGGTGGTCAAGGAAGGGTTGTTTGAGATGGTGGCCTTTGAGCTGAGAGCTAATGATAGAGGCACCAGCTGTGTGTGTTAAGAACACAGGAAGAGGAAACAGCTTGTGTAAACCCTATAGGATAGATGGTGAAACTGAGAAAACCATCACATCCAGAGTGCTGTGAGCTGAGGGAAGAGTGGGATGGGATGAGTGAGGGGATAAGGAGGGTCCAGATCTTACAGGAAATGATAATAGAGTTCACGGCTTATTAAAATCCAAATACAGTAAAAATCCATGCAGAGGAAGTGGGCCTAAAGTACTTTGTTGTGTGAAATGCAAGGATACTGCATAACAAAGTTGAAGAAATGGCCAGAATGAGCCTGTCCAGGTGAGCCAGCTCCAGGATCTGCATTCATCCAAGCCGTGCTACTTTTTGGTGCCCCTTGGTGGTGATTGTCCTCAGACCTCAGTTCAATGTTGAGGATGCTTCTAGTCCTCCTGCAGGCTGGAACTCACAGCTCTTCCGGAGATGCCCTGTAGCTGGTACCCACTTGGTTGAAATGATCCCAGAAGGTGGAGCTACGAGAATATTGGGCACATGGGGCCCATTCTCCTTTCTGAAACAGGGCTACTTCCTGTTTATTGCTGGCCTTGCTTTCTTTTTTCTTTCTGTCTCCCCAAAAGATAAGCACTTGATTTCACCTCTATTCGAGAATGAGGGCTAAGCAGAGAAAGAGAGCTAATTTCCACTCGGAAATTACATTATATTTGAATTCATGTTATCAGGGTGTATGCCTTCTCGAGATGTTACTGCTAGAGAGAATGACATTGTAGCTTTGGTTTTGTACTTACTGCATTTGATTTATAAATATATGATATTATTGTCTTATATTTTTATTACATATGTGTTTGTCTCCTTCAAGGAATATGAACTCCTGAAAAATAGAAACAGGTTGTATTCCACTCTGTCACCCTGGTAACAAAGGGGTAGGATGAAAGGAAACCAATGTGTTTACTCACCTACTACAAATGGTAGTGTACTTCTCAGTTAATAGTCACAAAAATCTCAAAGCGAGAATTATTATCTTTATTTTCAAGATGAAGACAAAGAATCCAAAACCACGCAGTGAGGAAAGGACAGATCTATGAATTCAACCTCAAACCATCTGTAAATATAAGCCATGTGACCATGAAAATAAATACTTGCAACAGATATAAACCAGCAAAGCCCATTTACCTTCCACCTCACCAGATCCATGGAATTGAACTCCTGAGCACGTTGCTGGTATGGAGCTAATGCTCAATAGATGGTTAGTGGGTTGTAGTTGAAAACTATAGTTGGTCATGTAGGAGGAAGAAAGTGGGGTGGCACCTCTCTGCCTAATCAAAGCCATCATTCAAGGTGACTGGACACCACATTTATTCTCAAGCAGTGAGGACACTCTCAGAGGCAGTCCAGGACCCCAGGCAGCCCCACTGAAGCTGCCACCGAAAGGGCATTTGCTGGCACCAATGAGTCTATCCCTGCTGGTCATTTAGGTTCTGACTTGTCATTCTCTTCCCACCATCATCGTTTTACTCAGTGAGTTGTAGTCAACACCACAGGAAAAGTTGATGGCTGTGAAATAATGCTTGAGTAACAGGAAGAGAAGCCAAATGCAGACAGTTCACATTTATTAATCAATGAGGGTGTTATCTTTTTTCCAAAAATTACATGAGGTTGGTCTTTTGCTTTTGCAAAGAAGCCATTCCTTAGTGAATGTGTGTGGGGTGCGGGGTGCAGAGCATTGAGATAGCTGGGAAAAAACACTGTTGCAAGATTACGGTGACTCAATTATTTACCCTTCCATTGACAGAAAGGCATCTTTTTCTATATACATTAAACAGATTGTGGAGGGTATGAAAAGGAGGTGAAAAAAGTGTTAGACTTTCACAAAGAGATGCCTAAGACTCTAGTCCATCAGAGATAATCATGTCATTAAATAAGCTAAAACAGAGTGAAATAATAAGATTTTAAAAGGTAAAAGTTATCTGCCAGGGAACATGGACTCTGAAATCTGAGACCCACAACCACTTTGCAGGCATGATCTCCTTTAAATATTACAATTATATGTAATAGCTGTCATGTCCCCCATTCAGTCCCACGGACTAATGCAGGTAACAGCTGGTTCTGTGACCAGTAAGGGGCAGAGCCCAAGTTTGAGCTTGGTTCTGGGTAAGAGTCTGAGCTGCCCTGATTTTGTCATCCCTGGTGAGCAGGAATGATGATGGGACATCCACCCCACCTGCCGTGCCAGGTGTGTGTCCCAGGACTGGGCACGGCATTCAATTAGTATTGAAATATTCAAATTTACATTGGTTATTATCTTACCAAAAACAACATTTAAGACTTTACTAGTTTTTAATTGTACATTATTTAATTGCAAATAATTGACCTGGCAACATTATATAGTGAGTCTATAAAGAGGTATAAGATTGTTCTGCAAGGTCTTCAGAATCAACTAAACATATTTCCTTATTCTGCACATGTGAAAAATAGTACTTTAGAAAGAGCAAGCATTTTTGTGAAACTAAAAGGTAATTAACATTGCTAATTTACATTCATTAAAATATTCACCTTATGATATTAGTTAATATTTGCTTATATTTGGTATATCAAAATGCTTGCATAGCATTGTCCACTAAGAATATTTATAATATCAGACATGCACCATACAAAGAGTTTAGAAATTTCATTGCCGTGGTCAGTATGAGGGCAGCCTGTCTGGCAGGCGTCATAAATTCAGATGTCTACACCTGTCAAGTGTGAGTGAGGTGAGCCCAGGTGGGCTGCTCCACAGTGGAGATCCTCTGCCCCCTTTAAAGGCACAGTGCTGTTCGTCTACCAGTTGTTGCCATGTGGCCGCGTGGGTCCAGGGTCGCTGCATCAGCTTTTTTTTAGAGATGTCAGGAATCCAAAATTTGTCTGTGCAACTTCCGATTATTACTGCTGGCACCTGAGCCGGTTGTTAAATAAAACTGTCTGTGTGCCAGGCAAAAGCATGCAGTATGCGTGGGCTGCTTCTGTTCCCTGGGCTGCAGTTGGGGTTGTCCGTCCTCAGGCTGCAGAATAGATCTGGCACAGACTGCTGTGTAGTTATGGTCTTTGTAACAGAATGCCCCACCTGAGGAATCGGGGGACTCTTCTTTGTACAGCTTCAATCCTGCCCCATTTTGCTCAGGAGCGATTTTCAATGTGTTTGCTCCTTTGCCAATGTTACTCTTGAGGAGCCAGGAGTTAGGAGACAAAGGTGGTGCAGATGGTGGTGGTGTTGGTGACGGATGATAGAATCCTTCTCAGAAGAAAGCTTTCCTGTAGCTTGAAGAAGGGGTAGGACTGAGGGTAACTCAACAACAACAATAAAAAACCAGGCAAATGCTCTGTAGGATGACTTTTCTTTAGCAATCATGAGTGGATACTTAAATTATTTACTCATTTTTCTTTCCTGTTTGTTTTTAGACATTTGCATTGTTTTTACAGTACTGACATTCAGTAGTCCCCAATATATACCATCAGTGGTCTTCTATGGCTGTTGTGTTTGTACTTCTTTCTGAAAAGCTCAGTCTTTGGTGCAGCCTGGGGAAAGGATGGGAGGGGTCAGATGCGAGTAGCTTATGGAAAACTACTGAAACAGAAAAACACCGCAAAAGGGAAATCTCAGGAGATGAAGATGAAAACTATAGAAATATCACCGAGAGCAATCAAATTCCATGGCAACATGTTAACTAACTCTCTCTGGGGGAACCTACCGTTTGTTGCCTGCCGCTAGTATGCTTTCCTTTCTATCCCCAAATGCCTGAATAGTTAGCATGTAAGGCTACAGAGAACATTGAGGCAGGAGCCAGAACTTCTCAGCAGGGCCGTCCTCCACCTTGAGCAGTTCCTCTCTGAGCCTCAGTTCATCATGTTTGAGGGGGGAATCTGGACCCTAAAGTGCCCACTTCACTGTGGGAGCCTGAGGATCAAACAAGATGTGATAGGACATGATAGCACGTTGCGCGTGATGCCGCGCTGCACCTGCCCAAGGGATCCTTCTTATTGCTAAGTCCACAGCATTTCACATCAGAAAGACTTTCTTTATTTTTTAAAGATTTTATTTACTTATTTATTTTTAGGCAGAAGGGAAGGGAGGGAGAAAGAGAGGGAGAGAAACATTAATGTTTACTTGCCTCTTGCACACCCCTTACTGGGGACCTGGCCCACAACTCAGGAACATGCGCTGACTGGGAATCGAACCAGTGACCCTTTGGTTAATAGGCTGGCACTCAATCCACTGAGCCACAGCAGCCAGGGCTCAACAATTTCTAATCATGTAGAATGCAGATATTCTTAGTTATCACTGATGGCTAAGCACATAGCTGAAAAAGGACATAGGGCACGTGACCTTAGGCAACAGTATCATCCTCTAATTCGTTTCCCAGTGATTCTCATCCCATGTAATCTACACTCTCAGGAGTCTGTCTTCTCTAGATTTCTAAGTGTTTCTCAGTTGGAGTGGTCGTTTAATCAGAGAAATGATTTGTACTCTTTGTTTCCTCTTATAACTTGGCCCTGGCTCTGAACTTTCCAGGTTTCCAGGATTCCGAGGTTGACTCCAGGGGCTAGTTCTGTCTCTGGATCCCTTGTTAGCAGCATCAGTCCTGCAAAGGACATCTTCAAACCCGGTGCATCCAGGATGCTGTGCAGCTACAAGCAGACAAACCAGCCTAAGTGCTCCTTGGGACTCTTAAACCCAGGTCCTTTAGTCTAAGAGTGCACTTGAATTTTCTCTTTTGATTTTTTTTCCCAACTCAGAAGAGAGAAAATAAAAGGCAATTTTCTCCCTTTCAAAAACACAAATCACAGAACTTGGTGAATTTGACAAATAAAGGCTTTTATTTTTTTCCAAAATACCTTTTTCATTCCGATGGTTGCCATTATAATGTCTGCCATTACACAACACGAAATAATTTTTTCTCTCGGTGTAATCAGATGGTGACAGAAATATAGTAAAGCTTTTCTAAAGGACTTACTTCAATTCTCCACTTCTCACTGGGGGCCGAAACCTCTCTGTTTTGTTTGAACGTAAACTATCTTATTTATCATGTCTGCACAAATACCTCCACTATGAATAATGCAGGCTATTGGAATACTCAAAGTAAAAAAAAAAAAAAAAATAATGTGGACCTGTCCTTAAAGGGATAGGTTTAACATCTTGCAAGAATAAGTTAAAAAGAAATTTGCATTCTTTCGTTTACGCAGGAAGACAGTGTTGTTCAAGATGGGTCCCCTATGTCTTCATCAAGGATTCTTAAGTCCATAAAGGTCTCAGGATTTGATATAATGGCATAAGGGGAAAAGTAAAACATAGCCATTTCAGTACCCTGAGCACATCAGGTCCCAAGGGATTAACTTTGTCGAGAGGGACAGCGTGACCTATTGAAAGCTAGAGTAACCTACTGAAGTTTTGGAATCAGAGAAAAACATATTTGAATCATACCGTATCATGTGTTAGATATATTGCCTGATAGAAATTAGTTGTTCTCTTTGGGGCTTGGTTTTCATATCTGAAAAGTAGGGCTAATATACTACTGGTTAGAATTGCTTCTGCTGGCAAGTAACAGGAAACTCAAGTAACTGTGACTTAATCATAAGACCCTTAATTATATTTCATGATTAAAAAAATGCTGGCAATATGTATCTACAGGGTTGGTTCAGCAGCTCAGTGATATCAGAAGGCTAGTTTGGTGTATCTGTGATTTTACTGGATTTCCCCCCATGGTACCAAGTAAGCGGTCCCTCCAGCCATCAATTCCTCCATCCAGCTTGTGAAAAGTATGACCATGTCAGGAATTCTGTCATTTCATCTTGAAAAGCAAGCCCACTCCCACTGTCTTTCCCCACAAATTCCCCCTTATTTCTCATTAGCCAGAACTTGGATGTCATACCCAGATCTAGACGAGTCACTGGGAAGAGGGACCAGAGGTAATATGGTTGTTGTAGACCTGTGGTCCTCAAAATGGTCCTCTGGATGACTGCCACAAGCTGGGTAAAATACTAATTGCTGGGGTCCACCTCTGAAGTTTCTGATTCTGTATGCCCGGGTGCAAACTGATCATTTTCGTTTCTGTATTATTTCCTGCTGGTGTTAATGCCACTAGTTAGATGACCGTTCTTTGAGAACTACTGACTTAGATCGAGAGTGATTGAACCCCTGGGGCTGGGATATGCTTCTACTTTTTTTCTTTTTTGAGATTAAGGAATCACTACTCTTTATGTAAACAAGTCAAGTTCTCCCAGAAAGGAATGGAAGGCGGTGTGTCGGTCACAATCTAACCAGAAAACAAAAACCTCTGCAGTAATTCAGTGGGGATAGCTCAAGAGAGAAAGTTATTTACAGAGGTGCTAGGAGAGTTTACTGAGCAGCTGTGGGAAGCGGGAGCACCCTGGAGCTCAGCACTGCAGGGAGCCACTGCCCCTGAGTGGACTGTAGAGGCTTGGCCACCATCAGAGATGCCACCCGAGGGAGAGGCTATGGAAAGAAATGTCCTGCTTCTCTTCCTTTTCCTTCTAAGTCTCATCAATGCCTTCAGCCCGCCACACCTGCCTGAAAGTCAGCTGGCAAAAGAGTCTGAGAAATACCCCTCTGAGGGTTCAACAGAGGAAAGGCAGGCTCTACATCTGCAGCAAACAGATGAATGATGGACCAGGGGCTGGGAAAATCTTTGTTAGGTGTAAGTTGCCGGAAGAATTTAAAAACATATTTAGAGTAATTAACACCATTACAAAACATGGTCTCAAAAATGATAAATGGTGATGGTGATGACGGCAACAACCATGATTAAATGAATTTTTTCTCCAGAGGATTGCCAGGACATGTCATGTGGCCCTTAATAGTTTGAAGTTTATTCTGCCATCCTTCCTGAAGCCTCAAATAAGAATCTTTTACACTTAGTTCTCAAAGTGACATTGATATCTCTATTTACCTTCTTGACAACAAGGGATGCATATATCAAGAACCCTGATCTGATGCTGAGAAGAGAATGGAGATGTGAAGGACAGAGAAGCATCCCGAAGGAAACGTTACGGGCAGCCCAGCGCAGCGTGGTGCTGGGAACCAGCATGCCCATCTCATAATACGCCGTAACGTAACAAGAGGGCAGATGGGAATCAGTTGTCTTTACCCTCCCAAATACACCACCCATTCTAGTCATAGCTTTCCAGTTTTTCCTGGGGAACCACCCCTTCTCAATTTTCAGTTCTATTTTGCCTTTTAATTTAATCTTTATTGTATTTTTTTCATTACCCTTTAGTCTCCTTCCACCCCCCTCTCCCCCGGCAGTGGAGCTGATTTTACTTCCAGCTCCAGGAATGGACTGGTCATCCAGGAATGGCAAGGGCCCAAATTCAGACCAGTGAGGCTCAAATCTTAGTTATTCTTATGAATACTTTTATTAAGAATCTCTCTTTTCAATGGATTTGGAATGGTGTTGGCCTAGAACAGCAAGGGGCCACTCTATGGAGAGGCTTCTGCTTAAAGTGCAGCTACTCTGATGAGGAGCAGAGTGGAGAGGCAGGGGCGTCTAAGTCCTGACGAGGCTGTTTGATTGCCTGTGTCCCAGATTGCAGAGCGCCTGCACTTCTCACTTCTGTGAGCCAATGTGTTTATGTTGTAGAGAGGGAGGGCTGTGAAACAAAGTTCAAGTGTGACTTGCAACTGATGGCCCAACAGCAAGGGTGCTTCAGCACCCACTTATTCAGGCACTCGTTCTGGGCTTCTCTCCATGCTTCCCTTCTTCCCATTTTTCCCGGATCTGTATTTCACAATTACCCCTCCAACCTTTGTTCTTGACTCTTCCTTTGGTTTTGATGTGCAGAATCACATATTTTGTGTTCCCTCTGAGTCTTAGTCTTGAAAACTTGCATTTGGCTATTCTGCCTCAGGTTATGATAAGAAGTATTCCTTCTAGTTTAATAGAGTCTTTGAGACGTTCCTATGGAGTCACTAACCCTACCTTATATACCCCAGCCTTTTGGGCAGGACCAGCAATATTGTAGAAGTCGATCTGACTGTCACTTAATAGTTTCCCGCAGAGGAGAGTTAGATCCTTGCTTTTAAACTCCTTTATTTAAATGTAAGCTTTATGGCCATGTATCTGTTTCAAGGCATCACTTTAATTGGTGCCCACTGATTGTACATGCTATATTTTTATTATCATTCAGTTCAAAATATTTTCTGTTTTCCTTGTGATCATTTTTTAAATCCGTGGGCTTTGGAAATGATGTACTCTCCAAGTATTTGTGCCTTTTCTAGAGAGCTTACTGTTACTCTATTTCTAATTTAATTCTGTGTGGTCAGAGAACGCAGTCACATTTCAGTCTCTTGAATATTTTTACATGATTTTATCTGTCATGTCTTGTTTAACGTCCTATGTGCACTTGCAAAAATATGTACATTGCAGTGACTGGGTGTAACATTAAGTGTTGCTCATGTCTTCTGTAATTCTGGTTCCTTCTGTCTACTTACTCCATCAATTACTGAGATAGGATGTTAAGGTCTCTGGATTCCTGTATTTTTCCCTTGAGTTCTTCAGTTTTGTTTCATGTATTTTGAAACTTTATTAAAAACTTTCACTATTTAAGATAGGTGTAGCTTCCTGATGAATTGATGCTTTATGAAATGCCTTTTTTATCTTTGCTAGTTTGAAACCTATTTTTTTCTGATATAAATACAGGGTGGAGCAAAAGTAGGTTTACAGTTGTTCATATGGATAATAATATGATAATAATAATATAAGAATAAACTGTGTTTTGTATACTTACAACTGTAAATCAACTTTTGCCCACCGGCGTGTTCTGTAACACTTTGCACAGAATGAGTTTGAAATGCAGAGACCTCTGAGATTAGCTAATCCTTAGGCGGTGAAAGTTTGTCTATGAACTTGTATTAGCGGTCAGTTTAGAGATGTTTACCAGAGGCCTCCAGACTAGAGAGGAGGGTTGAAGTACAAATAAATTGGCTCTTTACGGAAGGATTTGAAAATGATTTGTTTGGAGAAGGGACAGACAAAAAGAAAGACTTTGAAGATAACATTGGAAAGTGTAAAATGAGGAAGAGACCGATTCTCTTGTGCCAAGTCAGTGAAGAAAAAGATGTACACTAGGAAGGCAGCCACCTGACCAATGCCATTGACACCGTTATTCGTAACAGGCACCTTTCAGTTTAATGGAACCAAACGAGTGGCCAGTCAGGACTTACAAAGAAGGAACAGCAATAGTGATACCACCATATATTTTGTGTAGCAGTTAATTGACCTCCAGAGCTTGTTCATACCTTGGCAGAGTTTAGTCTGTGAGACAGACAGAACATGCAGTTTTTTAAAAGCTACAGTTGGCTAGAGAAGCAAATGAGGTGCAAAGGGGTCACTTACACCTCACAGCAGCCATTTAGCTGGTTAGTAGCAGATGATGGCATAAGTCCAGAGCCCAGATCCCCTGTCACCCAGGGTGTCAGAGCTGGGAGAGGACGAAAGTGTGCTACAGCACAGTCCTTTCATTGTGTGTGTAGAGAATTGAAACCTCGACACGTGGACTGTTTGGCCCGGGCACAATTTCTCCATGGCTGTGTGGGGATTAGAAATTAGAGGATGTTCATCTTTGTAGGCCTAATGGTTGCCTGTCGAGCTTTGTGGAGTGGCTTTACATTGATCTCATTCAATCCTTAAAACAACATTATGAGCTGGGTAATGTCATCCTCATTTAAGAGCCAAGGAGACTGAAGCTACAAAAAGATAAATCACTTGCTCAGAGTCACACAGCTAGAACGTAACTGAGCCAGGACATCTGACCACAAAGCTCTGTCTTGTTTGCATGTTGTTGTCTTGACTCGACTTTAGGCAGAGAACTGCTCCTATTCCTCCAGCTGCCTACATAATCCACGGCCAGGGCTGAGGCTGTTTTCTTGCTGGCTTGTTTTTGTTTGCAGAGACTGTGTCTGCCTGAGTTCTGACCTGAAAATGCTGGGTGTGGCAGGAAAGCACCCCACACTGGGCAATGGCTCAGTGAGACAGAAATGGCTTTCTTGTTCGTATAAATAGTTCATGGCAGTTTCCAGCCTGTGGAAGGCTCTGCTCTTCATGCCTGAAGCCAGGCAGACAAAGACACTGCCCTTTATCACAAGGAGCTTCCAAGGTTTCCTTGTCCCCTAGTCCCCTCCCACTCCCCCATAGGCAGGTGGAAATAGCATGGAGGCTCATACCAGAGGTTTTTGAAAGCCATGTTGGAATTGCCTTATTTCTAGCTTATCCTGATGGCCTCACTTTATCTGCAAAGGAGGTGTGCTGTGGACACATCTCTGGGAACCGGGGAAGAGGAGATGGCATTGCCGGCCTCTTTCTACCACGGAGTCCCTGCTTCATTTACTGGTCCTTTTAGTTTCCCTCAAACATTCTGATGCGTGCCCTGCTCAATACAGTCCTGGCAATTCTGCAAATGTTATACAATAATTAGGTTTGTGTTTGCTATGCTCATGGGCCTTTAAGTTACTGATTGCACTTAAATTTATATGACAATTTTGGAGAGGAGAGAATCCATATTTTAATGGGGTATATATTATAGACTCATAGATCCTATTCCTGAATGTTTTACAAAATTACAATGATCTCAGAAATGCAAATGAGTATTTTTAAAGATGCAGAAGTCATCTGGCAGACCCAACCAATTTCTCGATTTCAAGTTAATATTAGTTTTTCCCCTCTCTTCTGGTTGTAAGTGGCAATATAGAATCCAAAGGTAATATCCTACACAATAGAAGCAACATAATAGATTTTTCTTGAGTCTTTTTTGTTCATCAGTCCAGTGAAGTTCATTTTCCTTCTTTTCCATCTATAGATGAGAAAACAAAGCCTTGGAAAATCCTAAACAATGCGTTGGTGTGGTGGCAAGCAGGAATCTGAAGCCCTGTTGGTCTCCAAACCCCATGTTCTTAACCACAGTTATCTTGTTACATTTCAGGTTGTCCTGATAGACTCTACGTGTGCAAAGCACAGGCATCTTATATTGTCATCCCTGCATCACAGGCTGTTACACATGGGTGCTCTGTTAAGCTTTTGTCGAATGAATGAAAGTCTCAAAAGTTTTTCTTATGACTCATCCTATTCACCATGCAAACGCTGAGAAGAGATCTAAGCCAAGGGCAAGTTAAGCCAGCACTTGACTGTGAATGTCAGCCAATTAATATGAAATACAGAAGTATCTTCTCAGAAGTAATCTTTAAGAAAAACTTGGTTGCTTTTGTAAATTCTCAAGCAGCACATCTGAGAGGGAGGTTATCACAAGAAGGAAGACATTCGTCCAATTTAGGAGACTAGAACTTTACAAGAATCAGAGGATTTGTTTGCAAATGGCTTTCGGTAGCAAATTCACTGTATGTTCCAAATAGGATTAAATGTGTTGCTCAGGGCACATCCTATAAAGAAAACCTTGGGTTGTCATCTGTTTTTCATTGCTCATGAAAAAACTCAAGCTGTAGGTAAGACCCTTCGCTGAAGGCCATTATAACTGTGTCTTCTTGTTGCCCTATTGCACCACCTTAAAACTCTCTAAAGATTAGACATAGAAGCAAAGTGTTAAATAGAAACTACACGGTGTCTTTTAAAGGTAAATAACATGTGAAGATTAAACTAGCCCCGTTACATTTAGTTTTGTGAGTTGACTTGGCTTCTTTGTGATTTGCAAACAGCAGGAAATGTTGTCATCCTTTGAATCTCTATTATGGCTCTTTTTCATTGTTCCTTTCATTTAGCCCGTTATCATTACTTTTCTCATTCATTCATTCCCACAAACGTTTGGAGGGCACCTTTATATTTCTTGATACTGTCACAAGAAATGTAAACCTAAGAGGTCTCTGTTTTTGAGACATTTGCACGTGAGCGATGGATACAAAAGGGAAATAACTGAGATATAGAGTAAGATGTGTGCCTGAGTGGAAGTGTGTGTGTGGAGAGTCCCTGGGGGTGGGGGACTGTGCACCTGGAGGAGCTGGAGAAGGTGACATTGGTGGGATCAGAAGGATGAATGTGTATCTCCTCCCCTTGATCGTGAGCTCCTGGGTTTTAGCAATCATGTGTCTTTCCAGCCACCACAGCACAAAATTCATCCTTGGTGCATATTTCCAGCTCAACAAATATCTAAAGTACTGAATAAGTGTTATTGTTGCATAAAACTTTCTTTCTTGATTTATCAAGAAGATGACATGATAAACTAGTGACAAATATGGGTCCTGGATGGTTCTGGACCTGGTGTCACCATTTGTTAGCTGTGTGGCCCGGGCTGGGACCTGAGTTATCATGTAGCCGGCACTTGGTACAGAGGCTAGAGATGGATACTGCAGGTTCCACTCTCCACCCTCCAGCGGCTCTTGTTTCCCCTGCCCCATTTTCAGGTCTGTGCTCGATTAAACTGAAATTTAAACACAATCCTAGGAGATGTTATAAAGGGAAAAATGATTATTTTTGTTTGTTTCCTTTGGGCTGGCTGACAACCTGTGTGATACAGACGGGCTCACTGTGATTTATCAGAAATCCTTGAGAGACAGAGTCGGATTCCACAGTGAACTGAGAGGCACCCTGTTCTCAGAGCATCTGTCTCATTCGTTTGCCTGTGGCGAGTGCTGACTGGGAGAAACAGATCTCTGCAGACAAGGGCAACCACAGCCCATTTATAATGTTTAAAGCCCCCAAAATGTCTCTGAAAAGCCTCCAGGTGTGTTGTGGACTTGGGTCTGTGGTGGTTGCTTTTAACGCCGTTGTGACTGTGCAAAAGAAATGGCCAACTTTGAGAGCGCCTCCCAAGTAGTCCGGTTGCATAGAAAATGACGTTTTTGGCTTCCATTGTAAATCTTGCACCCAGAACAGAAATATGTAGCCTTCTTGCCAGGTAACAGTGTGTGATGAGCTCTGGTTATTCCCAGCAAGTCCCTGACCATGCAGCTCCCAGACAAGGGGTATATCCACTACATTTCTCATTCTCGATGCAAACCAGGGGTCCCTGGTCTCTGGGGCAGTCATAGATGGACACTTGTCTGTCTTTACTCCCTGTGAGAGCCCTACACAGGTAACTTTGGGCCCCCTGGATCATGGAAGCTTTTACTGCTCTCTCTTACCATCTCATTTGGGGAAAAAAAAAACATCTGTGAATTGGAAAAACATTTGCACCTCATCCACCACCCCTCCTCCTGGAAACTGCCCATTAAATTGAAGGCTGGAGGAATTATCTGTAACGTGTTCACATAGTTTGTCCTCCAAACAGGGGTTGTTTTGAGAGTGAAAGCAGCAGCGGATGTAAAGCAGGCCCATCTCTGGCTGCTAGGACGTATGTGAGAAGCTTTTGCTTTCCTACTTCCCGGTTTCCCACAACACTAACTGTGGCTAGATGGTTGTTACCTAAATAGTGTTGGTAGGCGAGAGGTCTGTGGGGATCATGACTCATGACGGCCTTTCTAGAAGCTTTGGGAATAAATGCCTGAGCAACAATTTGTTGTGGCTCCACTGCAGAGAGTTCTTTGAGCTGAACATGGAGAAGTTACCTGGGGAACTCAGTCTTCTAGTTATGTGTGTGTTCCTTGGTAACCCATACTCAGAACATACTGAACTGACCCATCACCTAGGGTCAGCCCTCCCTCTCTGAAACATAGCCTCCAGTCACTTCTCTGTTTCAGTTATTGAAATTTGTAATGATTCAAGGTATGTCGCATAGAACCACACACCTGTAAAACTTCAGAAATGACGATGTAGTTGTCGCAAATTCACTTTCTGGGGGTTTATAATAAATAGACACACAGCCTGACTGCAGTAGCAGAAGGTACCGTAGAAGCACTGGGTCCTGAGGGCTGGTGGTTTTTAGAAACCTAAGGGAGGCTGTGTGTCCAAGGACTATATGGACCCAATCATACAAGCCATAAAGGAAGAAGATGGCAGTTGTTGGAAAAAAGCCAAAGCTAAAGCTGGATTTGCCCAGAATAAAGAGCCACACCTTTTCCCTCTCTCCTTGGCTGGAATGCCAGGAGAGGAGAGTGACAGGTTTCAAACTGCACATGCAGGTCCGTACACAACTGGTCCAGGTAATAGAACCTATAGTAGCAGGTTGCCCTGAGCAGATACCTACAGCAGAGAGCTGTGGGGAAAAACTCCAAAGAGGGTTTTAACCATTATGTGTTTTATCCCTATATTAATTAGATTTCTGTTCCTATAAGAATGCCAAGGTTGGTCTTTCCAGGAGAGTGAGGGGATGATTCCCAGCCAGCAATGGCTGTCCTCCAAGAAATAATTACATGGAGGGAATGAGCTGACCTTGGTGTCAACCATTGACAGGTCATCTTTCTGCAGAGGTGTCATCTGCTTCGGCTCAGTGGCAAGCCTTTGGGCTGGAAAATCCAGGCATGATCCAGGAGTTGGCTGATCCTAAAAAGCCAGATCCTAGAGCAAATGAAGCCCAGGGGACAGACAGTCTTTCGTCAGGACTGGCTGAAGAATGAGGATTTCTGATTGACTGTCAGAAATCAAGTCCTCAAGTAAATCAGCAGTTAAAAGAATTAGAACAGTGCTTCCCCAATTGTTCTCCCCAGACCCCTGACATTCCCCAGCCAAATATATTTGGGAAACAGTGCATATTGTTATTCTCCTCTCTAAGCTTTGCAGGGCATATAAATGGGTTAAGTCTCTGAGACTGCACTATAGGAAAGTCATTTTAACACTATTTAATCCAGACTTCCCTGAACTTATTTGTTCATGGATATGATCAAAGAATATCAAATAATATCTGGAATTGCTATTTTGGAGTTATCGACTCAGAGAAAAGGCATATTGCACTCAAAAACAGAACTGTGCTAAACATCCTTGATTTAGTTTTTGATGACTCAGGAGCCTACACAACACTTAGAGCTGGGGATGTCTTTATGACCATCAGCTCCCATTCATTGTTCAATATATGAGAATGTGTCCAACAGCAACACTTTCAATTGGGATTCTGCAAAAAGTGGGCCTTGGTTCTTTCTGTAACTTTCATCTGAGGTGACTAACCAGTTTTAATTGATATATTGACATGAGCATGTTTTAGGTGTTTGCTGAAAGGTTAGTGTTGAAAGAAATTAATGTCCTGGTGGGCTTGTGTTTTTCTCTGAGGCAGATATTGATGAATGTACAGAGGGAATCATTGAGTGCCACCACCATTCCCGCTGCGTTAACCTGCCAGGGTGGTACCACTGTGAGTGCAGAAGCGGTTTCCATGACGATGGGACCTATTCACTGTCCGGGGAGTCCTGTATTGGTAAGCAGCTTTCAGCCACGCCCTCTATCCATCAGGCCCCTTCAGGAGGGGCAGCCGGCTTTGGTACTCTGTTCAGCTCCTGGTGTTCAACTATGACCCCTCCCTGATTAAACTCATCAGTTGTCAAATTTCCTCCCTCTACCACTCAGGGATTAGGCCAGGGATTATGCAGTGTGGGTTTTAGAATTTTTATACATGAACTGGGGCAGTCAGAGAACAAAGCTGGGTCTGTATGCGAAGGCATTGAGTTCTTTCTAAAGGACATCATGGTGGCTTGCTAGAATCTTTAACTCTTTGAGACACAGCTGTGAGAGAGAAGGAAATGTTGCTGGACTTCAAAAGTTGAGTTTAAATAGCAGCTTTTGTACTGCAAAGGTCACTGCACCTCTCTGAGCCTTCACTTGTAAATATGTAAAATGTGGATAATGATACATATGCATTGTTAGGAGTAAATGGGATAACCTGTATTTAAAGATGGTAAGCTTTGAAATGATGCACAAACATAGAGTGGCATTGACCTTATTATTGTTGCTATTACCATTGCCATCCTTGCAAGGTCCCCTTTAATCACTGATCTGCTTGTGGTTCTATTAAATGCTGAGTGGAAGTAAACAGATGGAGTTCTTCACCTTTAAGACCTTAGAACTTTCATGAAATCCAAACAGCTGACCAAAAGTGGAATTGTTTCTATGAGAGCCTTGGCCAGGGGAGTTATTTCATGCCATGGGGACTCAGCTGAATTCTTAACGCTGACTTGGACAGACCCAGGGGGCATTCTGACCGTGGGTCCCCAGAGCTCGGACTGCTGAATGAGAATTCGTTGCTCTTGCTCACTGCATCTCGTTTTTTAGAGGTTGCTACAGAGATCCATTTAGTGGTTTTTCTAACTTCTCCCCTGAGATTACCTTAAAGCAAAGATGAATTAGGGACCAATGGGCAACAGCATGAACTATCCACCACAGTTCTGACATTACTGTTGAGAAGCCTGCTGTGTAGTTGTTAAAGGCATGGGCCCTGGAGCCAGATTGCCTTCAGTCAAGTTCCAGCTCTGCCTCTTCTAAGTAGGTTTCCTTGGGCCAGGTATTATCTAGCCTTACCTTTGTTATCTCACCTGTAAGATGGAAATGTCCGTGGCTAGTTCATATGAGTGCTGGGAGAACTAATCATATCTGTTAAATGTTCAATAAATGTTAGTTATTACGATCTTAAGAGTTCCTGCATATTCAACACTCTGCTCTATACTTTATACACGTTTCTTTTATCATTAATGCAACCTCAACGAGAGGTTTGCACTCATCCTGGGTCTCCATATGCTTGCTTTACGTACAGCTCAGAACTCCTGTGTGTGTGCAGCTCCGTGTAAATAGATGCTGTGTGCATAGACTAGATCAAACAGCTCATGTGTCACCAGGCCTTCAGGAAGCAGTCTTTGATGTCTCCATGGGAGGCATCACTCCTGTCCTCTGCTAACTCGGGAGCCTTTTCTGGTGCATGTTTCTAGAGCTCCACTCACTGTACCACCATACGATTGATGGGCTCTCTGACTAGATGGTGAGCATGAAATAGGCTTTATTTTCTATCTCTCCGGTGGCGCCCTTTGGTGGCTGGTGTCCAATAAAAGAGAAAATCAACCACTTCGTGTGTCCAATAAAGACACACAGTCACAGAAAAGATGACACCCAGCCACATAGCTATTTTCCTACAAGTGGAAACTCAAGCCTGGGTCAAGGGTGACCCTATATCCCAGATCCCAGGGACAGCCTCAGTTTATACCTATCATTCTGATATCATTATCAATTATATCAATTAGTGCCCTGTCACTCTCATAAACGTCCCCGATAGGATGACAGATGTCATGGTCCCCTCACCTGCTGATTTCTCTCTGTTGTGCTGCGTGGTGAGCCTGGCGGGGTGGGTGCGGATGAAGCTCCTTCACTCCCTGAGGAGGCACTTTGCCCATCAATAAACTGATCGCCCGTCTGCACAGGAAAACCTCAGCAAACTGGATTTCTTGGTAGGGGACAGAGTTTTAACGTGGGTAATTGTTCATCTGAATCCCCTTTTATTTCCACACTTGTAGAAATATCTCTGTAAGTGGGTCTCAATAAGAACAGACATACAAGCATCATTCAGTCTTCGGTAGTTCGGGGTACTCTCTTGGCTCGGAATTATTTCTCAGTGAAAGAGATGTACAAGTCAGCTCATGTCACTTTTCGGGTTCAACCTTGGGTTGCCTTCCCATTGAATGGAAGATAAACTTCTAACCTCTTCGCATGGACTTCAAGGCTAACTCTTGGACTCATGCCCTATATAGTTAGCCTTTTTGATTTTTTTCATACCTTGAACATGACAGTGAACTCACCCAGTTTCAGAGCCTTTGCTGTCCTTCGTGTCTGGAACACTCGGCTCCTGTCTTGTCGCATGACGTCGTTCTTTCTCGTGTACTTCTCAGCGGCAGAGCCACTTTTTCAAGGAGACCCTCCCTGGCCATTCAGTCTAAAGTGGTCCTTCCCCAGGCACTTCGTTATATTCACATCGCTCACTCTCTTCTACATCTTTTACAGCGTTTCCTATTTTCAAGTTCACCATGCATTCACATGCGTGTCCATGTCTTCTGCCACAAACACACAAACTCCCTGAAGCATGGACCTCGTCTGTTTTTCACCACTGCACCTCCAGCCCTGGAACAATATAGGCACATAGAAGGCATTTGATGTGCAAACGATTGAAGGTATAGACCATCAAACCGTATCAGGCCAGGTCCATTTTCTATGTAGTTTGACATAACTTGGTCTGTAGAGTGTGGTACATAACACAAGGTATTAAATATCACAAAATCATGTGAGTCTTAATCCAGAAAAAATATTTATTGAAAATGACCCTCACATCAGCACAGTGTTAGTTAAGCCTTATGGCAATATGGGGATGAAGGAGGTAAATCCCATGCTTGAGAGATTTATGACCAGAAATGTTCTGGCTCATAAGAACACATCTTAATGGCACTAAAAATTATCACATCAGAATAAGCCCTAATGCTTACATTAAAAAGAAAGAAAAAACCAGTATCTAAAACAGTCTTTAAAAGTATTTTTCAAGTGTTTTAGCCACATGTACTCAGCTGTGCTCTTCCCCAGGTAATAGCAGAGATGGCATGTGTTCGCATCCGAAACATGGCCACCGTAGGCTTTCAGAACAGCCGCACATCATGCTCCATGCCATGTTTTGCTGGATGAAGATGACACCACCTGCTGTGTTGACTTCGGTTACTGTAAACTTCGAGTGTTATTGACATCCTAAAGAACAGCTCTCGTGCACAATGTACCACTTCATCACCAAAAACTTTTAAGATTTGCCGTTTCTCCTAATGTAGATCATATCATTGAACAAATGACTAGTCTTAGCTATTATTGAGGCTGACAGAATCGCCATTCTTGAGGAGTCTAGCAGAGTATCTCTCTCTGTCTTTGTGCCTGTCTCTCTCTCATTTTTTAGTGTATCTTTATAATGCCAGGAACGGGGGTCAAACAAAAGTTAGCCAAGTGGTCTGGCAGAAGGGATGACAGTGATCTGTTCTTCCTGTAGGCTACAGTGCACTCTGTGTTTGGATACAGTGGTGGGAATCAATGATTCTTATTTTTTTTACATTTTATCTTTTTTAAATTTTTATTTATTAGAGTGACGTTGGTTAATAAAACTATATAGATTGTAGGTGTGCTGTTCTATGATACACCATCTGTGTACTGTGGTGTGCGTACGCTGCCCCAAGTCTTCTGTCACCATTCATCTCCCCTTCGCCCTCTTCTGCCCGCCCCACCCCCGACTCCCCCTGGTAATCACCGTTCTGTTGTTTTTGTCTATGAGGAGGTTTTTTTCATTTGTTTGTCTTCTTAATTCCAGTGATTCTTATTTTAACAGAAGTTGGGAGCAATTGCTTTTTTATTTGGCATAATTATCTGGGTCATTTAGAAATGAAAACTGATATATAATTAACAGTGGCATGTATCATGAGCAGGATTTTACATATTTTAAAAATCAGACTGGAACTCCCTTGGATGCCAGTCTGTCGCCATGAACCCACCTTGCTTGTGGATATGAATGTTTCTCCTCTGCTCCCTTTCTTACTCCGCATGGACCGCCAAGCATACTCAAACATATCCTTCTCTCTTTCCAACCTGGTACTCTCTTTTCTCTGCTCCTTTGCTGGTATGCTCTTTTCCTGACCATCCTTCTATCCCCATTTCCACTTTTCAAAGTCCTGATGAGGTCCTTCTCCCTAAGCCAGTGATTCTCAAACATGCTTTACCATGGATTCACCTGGGTAGCTTTTCAAAAACACCTACAAGGGGACATCACACCCCAGAGATTTGGATTCAGTTCATCTGTTGTGGGACTTACTAGGGTCAATTTTTTAAGTCTCCAAACGATTAGAAAGAATATTCATCTAACATAGAGGATCACTGTCACAGATTCTTCTCTAATAATAAAAAATGCCTCCCTCTTGTATGTCCCCACAGTTATATGTTTGGACCACTTTTATGGCACTTACCAGGTCAGGCTTGTGCTTTTCATGAGTTTGTTAGAGCCTGGAGGGCAGTTGAGGTCTTTTGCTATCCTTTATGTATTTGCATTGAGTTAAATTATATTGCTCGTACATTTTTTGTAGCAAACAAGACTTCCAAACCCCAATAAACCCCACTTTATTGATCAAAAGCTATTCTCGTGGAATGCGGTACCTCTTGGCCTCTCAGCACCGTCTCCCCCACAGAACTTGGTTTCCAGACCCTGGAGCCTGCTCTCTGGTCGTTGGAACTGGCCCACCGGAGGCTTTTCCTGTCAGAGCGTGCTGCTGGCACTGCCATCAACATGCAAAGCCACATAGGACAACCAGGAAAGGTTGCTATGGAATCTCTTGGGAGGGAGATTTCAGTTTTAACTGGTCAATGTGCTGGGGTTGATTGAAATGGCCTGAGAATGATTTGGTTCTACTGTCCCTGCCCGGTGCCTGGTTCTCATAGGAGTTGGGGTGAAAATGGCTGGATCCTGGAGGTGCTCCCTGTGCGAAACCTCCCTGGGGGGTGGGGGTGAGGAAGCCTGAGCAGACAACACTGTGATGTAGTGGCGAGGCAGGTGCTAAGTCCACATAGGCCTAGATTCAAATCCCAACTCAGCCACTTTCTAGCTGAGCAGCATTTGGCAAGATATTTAACCTCTCTAAGCCTTTGTGTCCTTAGCATAGAACGATTAAAATAATACATGCTGGTGGATTTTTTCCTAATATAAGTATTCTTTATGCAAGTATCCTGGCAGGTAGTAGTTCCTGATAGTCAATATTTAACCTCCCTTCACCTCCAATCCCTCACCTGTCAGATGAAGACAGAAACAGTAATGCTAATGAGAACTGACATTGAGGGCTGACTTTGTGCCAGGCGCTGCTCTAAGCAATTTACCAAAGCGCCAGCCTCCTAAGTCACTACAGAGTAATTGTGAGCATTAAATAAGATAACAGAGATAAGGCAGGTTCAGCATTTGTGTGCTGAGTGCTATCCGAGTTAGCCAACATCACCAACAGAGCACCTATGCCACATGCCTGGTACTGTGCCAGGGAGTTCCATGCAATGTCTGCTTGAGTTCCCACAGCTTCCATAAGAAGGAAGCCCCCTGCTATCACCATTGTAAAGATGAGGAAACATCCCAAAGATTAAGATAACTTGTCCCAAATTCCACAGCCCATAAATGGCATACAGAGGCCATAATCCAGGGGTGTTTGCCCTCAAAGTTTCTGCTTTTAGTATGTTAATACCATAATGCTTCCTGGATGGGAATAAGGTCAGTGATGAGCCTGTGGGTAGAGAAGATGTTCCGTAGAGCAGCTGGAGGTCAGTGAGACAAGGCAAGGAGAGAATGAGAGAAAATGTGTGTGGCCCACATGGAGAGGCGTGGGATTTTGTGTGGACCAAGAGCCTCAGGGATTTATGTCATCCCCTGAGCTCAGGGCCAGTGTTGTGGGCTGGGGCAGGATGTCAAGGTGGCAGGTTCTTCACAGTTGATCTGATATCACCTTAGCCTTGACAGTGGTATCACCTGCCTATTCACTGATCATCACCTTCTCTGCACTTCTGATGATAAGAATCCAGAGTAGAAAAAGGACAGTGGTCATGAACATGCAGTTGTAGGTGTTAAATCAGGTGAGAACTGGGTCCCCGCAGACCCTCGGGAAGCTTTCTGCTCCCCTTCAAGTCCAGTCACATATACAATAAGCCTGAAGGTGATCAGCATATGGAATTACTGGGGACATTCTGGGACATCTAAGGGAAGATAAATGTTCCTCCTCGGGTTCGGTGATAAACACTTCACAAAATGAGGTTGGAACTGAGTCCATGGCACTAAACTCAGGTGTGAACCCAAGGCTCTTTGTTCATCCTCAGCCTCTCTGAGCTGACACAGAACAGGGCTATGTGCTGTTTTCCACTTAAGTTTTGGAACTAAAATCAGACATTTGGGGGAATTATTCTAATAGCACATCAAGCTAATTATAAAGTCTATCCTGTAGGCCACCCTTGGCCTTGTTTAGGAAATTTTCAATGACAATTTCCCTATTGTTCCAACACCTTCCTAATGGTAGTCATGATCAGCGGTGGAGCACATAAAACACCTTCGGACTTTGAAGCTGTGCTTAGTGTATGCGGAGCCAGCAGACCACAGTTCTAGTCCAGGTGAAGAGGCATGGGTGATAACTAAGAGGGGGAAAATAGAGTGCCATTGAAACAAAACTCTGCATAAGTATCGTGGTGCTGTTATATGCATTTTATCCATAAAACTAAATCTGGTATGGTCTTAGCACTAATCTAAATGGCATACAGGATGAAAAGAATTTATTCTTTAGGGAGTTTAAAACACCAAATTGGAGACAAAAATCAACGTACGTGAACCAACCAGTAGCATTCTGATCCAATTGTAATTAACGGTAAAACTGTCAACATCGTAAAACATGTAGGTGATTAGGGAAGGGTGTGATCAGAGAGATCCCATAGCTGTACAAGACTATGTGGATGATTAGACCTAAGGACGGGCAGATGTAGGCATATTATAGGTATAAAAAATGAATATTAATAACAAAGAACTTATATATATGACCCATGGACATTAACTAAAGAGGGGGAATGTGGGTGGGAAGGGGTGTGCAGGGTGGAGGGGAATATAGGGGGGAAATGGGACAACTGTAATGGCATAATCAATAAAATATAGTTTAGAAAAAAAAATAGTATAGAAAATGGAGAAGGCAAAGAACTTATATGTATTACTCATGGACATGAGCTAAGGGGGCTGGATTTCTGGAGGGAAGGGGAAACGGGGTGGAAGGGGGGAACAGGGAAAAATTGGGACAACTGTAATAGCATAATCAATAAAATACACTTAAAAAAAAATAATAGCTAAGATTGACAGATTGCTTCATATTCTAGGCACTCTTCTAAGAGCTTTGTACTTCCTAACTCATTTTATCCTCAAAACAAGTCCACCAGATGGGGATTATTATAATTTCTGCTTAATGGACAAAAAAGAAAAAGAAAGCTGAGGCATGAAGATGTTTGATATATTGTGCATGCTCACACAGTTATTGCCTGGTCAGTTTCTCCTTCCAGAAAATGCCATTCCTTTCTAAGAACTGTGTCCATGTTTAAGATTTTTGAAATATTAAGTGACAAAAATACTGCCTTCTTTATTACCTGCTAAGGACTCGCTGTACAAGTGCTAACATAATAGCCACATTTTTATGTATTAAATGCCGACTGTGTGCCACTTAACCTTCAAAAACTCCTTGTGAGACAGGCAACTAATGAGGGGAAGCACATCA
Source organism: Macrotus californicus (assembly GCA_007922815.1). Lineage (NCBI taxonomy): Eukaryota > Metazoa > Chordata > Mammalia > Chiroptera > Phyllostomidae > Macrotus > Macrotus californicus. The sequence continues at coordinate 19,049 of VMDR010006427.1, read as the reverse complement.
GGCTGCACGGCCATGTGTGAAAGCACCGTGTTTTTTCCATTCCCACAGTTGCTTCAGTCCTTTGTTTATTAATTGGAGATAACTTATGAAAGGATTAAATTAAGGTGTAAATAGTGATCATTATTCAGTGAGTTGCCTCATTTTCTACCTCATTGTGTTCTTGTAGATACACCCTGGTATACGATACGTGATTTCTTGATTTAGTTTACTTTGCATGTGTGTACGGAGGAATTGAAATTTTGCTCCATGCCAGTGTGTTCTGGGAGCCATACATAACTGAACGGAAGGTAGACATCGAGGATGGTGGCCATCTAAGAGGTCACCTGAGTACATCACCATATTCCATGCTGAAAGGTGGCCTCCAGGTGATGGGAACTTCTAATATTACTACGTAATGTTGTCCAGTCAACGTCATGGGGATCAAAAGCTAATGAGTTGAAAAGACAGGCGTACCTGACAAGCAGGTGACAAAGCTGGCTCATCTTTGCTCGCAGGTGAGGCCTGAGTGGCTTACTGTCTCCTGTCCCCAGCCACACTGAACTAAGAATCACAGCTCTGCTTTGTAGGCCATGGAGTTTTGCCTGGAGTCTGCTTTCTGCTTGGCATAAAGAAAGCGACAACAAGGTGATTTTGACTAGTCGAAGCCTTTTCTTTTCCCCACCGTTGGCCTCAGTGGTTACAACCCAACTGGGCCAATCACTCCAACAACGCATTGATCAAACTCCGGGTCTTCGGGTCCTAATGCTGGGATGTTTTTCACCAATGGATCCTATCAGGAAACATATTTGGGAAATTCTAAACTAATGGAACTTAGCTGGTTTATTAACTGCAGGACTTCTCAGAGCCTTTACTACACATTTTTAGTGCCTCAAATGTATTTGGCTTTAGAACCCTTTTTCTTCCCAGGCATCTTGTGGATTTGGTACTGTACAGTATATACTGGCTAAAAAACTTAAGAATGAATATATCCAACTGCAAAAATTTCTAGAAAACCTTCTTTATTCAGTGTCATTGAATAATGAGCTATTCAAAAGAGGTTTTATTTCAGCTCAGCAACAAAAATACATTGAGCTCACTACTTGTCCTTTAAGGACCAGCAATTTTTATATGATTATTTAATTTTGGTGTAAGGAAATCATTATCATACGACTTTTTGTCTATTACTTTCTTTTTTGTTGTAATCATTATAAAATGAAAATCACTCAACTCTACCATACTGTCTGTATTGAGTGATTGTTTTCTAAAGGCTTTTTGGGTATGAATAGCTGTTTTGTCTCTAAGCTAAATAGGGTCAGTCCTTATGCTTTTGACAGATGTAGTTCTCCTTTGAATAGATATTTTGTCTCCTTTTCATTTTCCCAGCCTACCCTCTAATTTTTAAATAATATCTTGATGATTGTTCTCCTTTCCACTGTGGTGAAGGAAGAGTTGGTACTGTGATGTCTCAGGCCACAGCAGCTCAGAAGCAGTGATTAGAAGCCAGTTGCTTATTTAGATTCCGGGGACGGAAAGGATGGAAAGAATGGAAAGAGGAGGCATGCTGGTCTCCGGAGGCGCTCCGTGACAACTTGTATTGTGTGAATAGGCCCAGTGGGAGTTCTGAGAAAAGGAAGCAAGTGAAGATGGGCACTGTGAGGGGGGCGTGGAGGGCACACTGACTGGTACAGGAGGAATAACGTTGGCTGATACAGAGGAAAAGACTGACATTTTTCCTTGAAAGGAGCTTCGCAATGTGGTTATGGTTTTCTTTAAGGCCTCCTTTTTACTGTGAACCTGGCTTTCTGGGCAAGCTCAAGCAATAGTAGAGCACTTTGATTTTTTTTTTTTTTTTTTGTCTGTACAAGATTTTGAAGCTTATACCCTGCAAAATCTTCTTTATAGATTTTAACTTTTTTTTTTACTTTCTTCCTGAATAGTTGGCAGTTCCAACTGAGTGACAACAGAATGAGTAGGGCATTCCTAAAAATAGTTGCCCGAACATTAGTGCCTATGAGCTCAGTGTTCCACGGAGCTCAGGGCAGTGATTCTAGAAGTGAGATCCTCAGACCTGCAGCATCAGCATCCCGTGGGAAGTTGTTAGAAACGAAAATTCTCCACCCTACCGCAGACCGACTGAATCATCAAATCTGAGCATCAGGCTTGGAGGTCTGTGTTTTTAAAAGCCCTCCTGAGCTGATTCTAATGTCCACTCAGATTCTAAAACCACTTGCTTGGGGTTATTTGAAAGCCTTTGGAGGTGTCTGTGAATGCCCTGAGATTGCATGCAAGTGTGCGTGTGTGGGTGTACATGCATCTTTGGGAGGAAGCAGCAGCCGTTTCACTGGGGTCTCAGACTGACCCTGACCCCAACAATGTAGAAACCACTGTTGAAATATCAGGAGCCAGACTGGGTATTTCCAGTCTCCACTCTGATCTAATTTCTCATTGTTTTCCACACGGAGATCTACAGTTTGGTCTCAGGGAAGGGTCCCCTGCCTTCCTTTCTTGTTTCTGAGCATCCTTGGTATTGAATTTCATGTAATTGTCAGCTTCCTGTCTCCCAAAGCACAGTGCCAGTAAATGTTTCATTGCAGAGACTTCAGGCCTGAATGTCTTAGGGCCAAAGGCCCCAACTGTGCGGCGACTCAGAGATGGGCATCTACAGTGCTTTGAAATGAACATTGAATTGTTCATTTTAGTCCGAGGTCACTCATGGCTCTGGAGTATTTACCTGTGGGTTTATGAGCGGGGAAATTTAGCCTGCCATACTCTGACCAAATAAAGTACTGTGAGCATACCTCACCGTTCACTTGTTCAGCAGGCACTTACTGAGAGTGTCTGGTCTGTGCTAGTCCCTGAGGGAATCTTAGACACCCAGAGAGGATGCCCTTCCAGCCTGGAATGGGGAGAGAGGAGGTGGACAGGGATTAGGGGAGCTTGAGCTGTAGAGCAACCAAATACATAGAGAAATAAAAATCAGAGACTTTAGAAAAAAGTGACTAACTCTTCCTGGGGTTGGGGCCTGGGGGGATGGCAATATATGTGGGAATCTGTCACAGAAGATATATTTTCACTGGGTCTGTAAGATGAGAAAGCAAAACAGGCTTGAAGGTGAGTGTTTCAGGCCGGAAGAGCACTCTGATTAGACAGTCATGAACAAAATCACCACGTGCCCCAGGGAGGGTGAGACACTTCCGGTGTGGGAGAAGTGCCTGATATATATGTAGGTCTGTTGTGGGTGGAGAGCGACAGAAACAGAGCCCGGAAAACAGAGGTGGAGACCAGAGTATAAGGCGTCTTATGTTCGAGGATAAGGAGTTAGAAGTTGTGAGCCCTATTTCTTAGCATCAGTGCCTCTCAATGTGCTTGTAACCTTAATTTTCTTGTGAATATACTTCAATATTTTTAAAGATGCAACCATTCTAATATAAAATATATCATTTATATTTGAATATAAAACATATGGAGTTGGCCAAAAAGTTTGCTGTACAGTGGTTCTAGTAGCGCTGAGCTGTCTCTAGATTCATTTGAAACAATTCTGTTAGATTGTATTGAGACAGCTGTCAAATCAGTGTGCATTTAAAAAAACTTAACAAAACTGGTGAATTTTTGTGCAGCCATTTTAATATTGAAGATGGAAGAAGATATGCAACATTTTCAGCATATTAAGCTATATTATTTCAAGAAAGGTAAAAACCCAACTGAAACGCAAAAAAAGATTTGTGCAGTATATGGAGAAGGTGCTGCAACTGATCGAATGTGTCAAAAGTGGTTTGCGAAGTTTCTCGGTACTGTTGACTTTTTGGCCAAATAATTCTTTGCCGTGGGGCTGTCATGCATTGGGAGATGTTCAGCAGCGCCCCTGGCCTCTGCCCACTAGAAGCCAATAGCGGGGAGAGCCAACATACTCAAAATATCCAAACCAAAAAAGTCATTGGTAAAAATGAAAAATGTGTCTTTCATTTTATGGAAAAAACTACACGGACTTTTTGGCAACCCAATAACTATATAAATATAGTGGCATTTCTTCCACAATTTCAAACCCTCTGTTTGCATCGATGTGATTTTCTGCAACATGTACAGTTTTGTTCTCTTACTTCTTTTGCTTGGAATGCTTTTCTTCTGAAAAAAGAACGGGCATTAGAATTAACCAGCTATTGACCATGATCGATATCAAGAAACTAGTACATGCTAACAGCGTGTCCTGTATTTTTCATAACAACCCTTCAAGTTTGTTATGAATTTTTCTGTGCCACACAGTAAGCATTTCTCAGCAGAGAAACCCGCGAAATGACTTACGAAAGCCATTAGTGGGGACACATATAAGTAAAATATAGATTCAGATACAAGTTCCTGCCAATTCCTAGATATATGACCTTGTGGCAACTCAAACTGGGTCATTTCCCTGGAAAAAATCTTTGAGATAACGAGATTATGGCAGGATCAGACCATTAGTCTAGCTTTTCTTTGAAGAGACCTAGGCAGGGAAAACAGGAAGACGCGGTTGTGATGGTCCAAGCACAGAAATGGCCAGGAGGGAATAAGCTGCGTTATGTGGCAGATGGTAAGAATTCTGTCTGCTTCAGTTAATTGTAATGTTTTGTAGAGAGGGACCTTGCCCTCCTTATTTTCTTACTACCTTTTACATAGAGTGAGCATCAGTTCATATTTAGAGAACCTGTGCATCAGTTGGTGTCTTGGAGATTTACCATTTGGTCTTCGCCGGATGTTGCTGTATTTCTTTTCTGTAGAAGCAGGAGCCTGCTATTGTGTGATGAGATGGGACAGGCCTGACCTGAGGTCAACATGCCTGTGCTTGCATCCTGACTCAGAGCCTCACTGCCTGTGTAGCCTTGGGCATGGTCCTCCACCCTGTGGTGCCTGTTCCTGAACTTCTCATACGGGGGTATGAGCACTCTGAAAGCAGGCCTCTGCATGCATGAGTGCACACACCTGGAAGAGAAATCATAGTCTACTCGGGGGTTTCAGGGAAAAAATGATCTATCCAAAAATCGTGACTAAATTATAGACTAGAAGACAAAAATAATTTTTAAAATAGAAAACATTAAACCTCAGATAAACTTCAGACTCATGGTTTCCCCTTTCTATACGTCCTGGATTCTGAAAGGTGAGTTCCCTCTTTTCTGCCAGGGAGACAAACTTGGCAGAAACGCTTGAGAAGCAATGACCACGTAACCCTCATTTTGGTTGTCTTTTAAGCGAAGATGATGATAAAGCCAACATTCTAAGTTTCTTGGAAAGACAAAGTAGGTCATGAATTTGAAAGGATTTTGAAATATCTGAAGAGTATAACATACAAAGAGTGTAGTAAATTATTGTTATTATATATACTAAAAAGATAGAAATCTCTGTTTCGTGAAGATGCGTTCATCGTGACTCAGTGAAAGTACATGGGGATGGCCAGGATAGCAAAGCATCTGCACGCTCCTTAGGAAGATACTTGAAAGGATTACTTATTGTTTGCATCACCCTGTTAAAATTCAACCCTCCCAGGAGCAGGAATTTTGCCCGATTATTTGCTCTAGTGTCCCCAGTGCCTGGCATTTCATACGTGCTCAATAAATATCTGTTGAATCAATAAAGGGACTCAGAGTAATCGTTTCTATTACTAATGAGAACATTGGCCCCTAAATGCTTCTTACTTTGAGGAGCTGAGCTGGACCACAGATGAACTGCATCAAGAACTCCTATTGTTTGCTCTAGCGGCCTGGGTGGTGCCAAATATAAACAAAGCTGGGCACTAAAGCAGTAAGGATAGATTTTAATTGGCGATAAACTATTGCAATAGAGAAGAGGGTCCACTGCAAATTGAACTCAACTTTGATTTGTGCAGAGGTGACTTGGCATTTTCAAAGGAGAATGAGTAATAGGTAGGAGGAAGGCAGGGGTTGGGGGTGGTTGAGTAGAGTCAGGGAAGTGGAAATTTACAAAAAGCAGGAGAGGACTTTGGTCCATGTGAATCCTTCCAGTCTGGCTCTCCCTGGAGTTAGGCTCCTCTTCTTCCAGAGACTAGGAGGCAGGTCCCATCTTCAGGTGTTGGCTGGAATGGACAGAAGTTTCTTTGGCAGCCTTGAGCTTTCCCAGGCAGGAACTTAAGAGGGCTGCAGTCATCGAAATGCGGCCTTGAGCTGTTAGAAATTATGCTAGTGTTTGTTCATATATCCATGCTGGTGCTTGTTAATGTACGGAGGTAAGTGGACAATATCATTTGTGCTTAGAGTCTGCAGCATTGATAGGCCGAGGTTGAAGCCTTGTTGAGAAGAGGGCTCCGAGGAGCATGACTAGGGTTTGCTCACGGAGAGAATCTTTGCTTCTCACTGGAAACCAACTTAGTTTTGCTCCTTAGGGTGAAAGAATATTCAAAGGTCTGGAGCCGAGAGGGCTCAGGCCTCTTACTCCTTGCTTCATTTTCCCTTGACTTCATCAAAAGCTTTCTAGATCTTTCTAGAGAATATTCCTTCAAAGTTGGAGACAGCCCAGTATCAGTTTTTACCAAACAGTTGATTATGAGAAGAAATATGAGAGAGGAAGAAAATATCTACAAAAAGACACCACGAGATCACATTAAGATTTAGTTGTAGTTTGCTAGTCTCAGTAGATACTGCCCTTCTTGGCAGTAGTGGTCTGAATTGCCGTCCTTCATCAACACCTTGCCTCTCCTTATATTGAGATAGTTTCTGGAAGAGGTTTGACCACTTCTTGGAAGTGAGAGACCAAAATACACACAGTGATGAAAGGAAACAAGAAATAATAGTCATGGAAGGTCTTTGAATTCTTGGGGGTTGGAATCTGACCCTCTTGTTACTTAGGTTGAGACATGATTTGAGAATTTTGCCTTTGACAGGGTTTTCCGGCCTTTGATTTCTTGTAGGTTGCAGGGTGTTTCTGGTTGGACATGACATTACTGTGTGACCTCTCTATGCCTAAAACCTTTCCTTGGCATGGGGGAGAGAAGAAATGACTTCTCATCTAACAACTTGCTCGAGAGAATGATTTGTCAGAACAGAGCTGGTTTGGGCTCTGCCCTGGACGCATTCCTCCTGCGTGTTTCTCACTAAGGAACCCCCGCTGCTCCCTGCGCGACTTTCTCTCTCTGGCACCTGCTTGCAAATACTCATTAAGAGAGAGTAGAGATGTTTCAATAAATATGGAATGTCCAAGAAACTTGTGTGATTCTAAGAAATCTCTTAAGTTATCCTGAAGCAGGGTTCTTCCATTTACCTCTGTCCTGTTCTCCATCTGCCACCATGCATGCTAGTTCGGTCCTAGAAAGGTGAAAGTGGACAAGAGCTTAGAGAATATTTTATATTACTCTTATATTTTGCCAAAGAGAAAACTGAGGACCCAAAGGACAGGGTTTTTCCTTAAATCACAGCTCAATCGGATTCAATTTTAACTCATGGTTTTACATTTGTCAGTAGGTGACACACACTGTAAAATGTGTGGTGGGAGACACAGAGATGAATAAACCAGAGCATTGCTTTTGAATGAACAAGAAAAATAGAGAAGCATGTTCACAACTAAGCACACAAGGTAACATAAAGAGATACAGTGACAAAATATAAGTGCAGGAGGGGTCTTTCTTTTCAGTTGAGGGTAATATTTTGTTAAAGAGATTAAACAGTAAAATGAAACTAACAGTTGAATGTATATGGCCCAGGTTTAGGCACTGAGGAGTGTGTAGAAACAGGTCTGTTCTACTTCTCTGTGATGCAGGCACAGCTATAACACAATTCACCGTCCCGCCTATAAGCAGATACAAAAATGTATAAATCTAAGGGCATTGGCATCAATATGTAGCCTCTATGCAGTAAAATTCTCCTTGGATAGCAAGTATTTAAATATGTATAGATTTTTAAATTTATTCTCTCCATTGGTCAGAATTGAATTGATTTTAAACAATTTTTATCGCTTGTTAAGCATGACTTGTCCGTGGCAGAAAATAAATCAACTTGGTTAATTTAGAAGGCTGCTATGCTTTTATTTTATTCTTGTTTTTCTACCTGGGAGAAACTGTTTTCCCCACCTGCAGGAAAACACCTAAAATGTGTGCATCCCAGAAAGAAAATGTAGTCAGTGATCAAGGCAAGTTCTTGGAGTGTCAGCACACTCTATTCTTTCAATATTAGTCACTGAATAAGAGCACCAGGTATGCGGAGTAAGGCTTGTGAGAGAGCTGGGAGTGTTAGCATTCCTGAGTGTGGCTGTCCAATGGACTGATCAGATCCGTGAACAGGTGCGTGAGAATTCAGAATTCAAGTGAAAATCCTCAGTAAACAGAGGGGTGGAGGCATGGGGCGGTGGCTGCATAATTAGAACTCAGGGCTAGTGGTGCAGATTGGAGTACATCCTGAAGAGTTAGGACCGTTGAATTCATGAGACAAGTTAATTTCTGTGAGAGAGAAAATATACAAACAATGCAAACAAATATTAAAAATAACAGCAGCTAACCATTTTTGAGCAAGCACTACACGATAAACACATACTCATAAAATACCAGGGTATCCCAGGGGATATTTTTATCAATGTTTTGCAAATGATAGGACCAATATTCAGAGATGTTCGGCAAATTTTCTGGAGTCATACAAACAATAAGTTGCAGGGATAGCACTGTGAGCACTGACTCATTTATCCCCTTTACCTGGAACGTTTCTGATTTTAGCTGTGAAACTCATCTGTCTCAGGGACCCCCTTGGTCCCAGGCAAACAGGAACGATGGGCCACATTAACTGGCACCTGTAACTGCGGGGCTCCAAACCTGAAGCTTTAATAGGTGTGTCATACTGCTTCCACTGAGGAGAAAAGAACCAAAAAGCAGAGATGGAAACTTGGGAAAGATTAATAACTTAAAAAATGGGAGAAGACTACAAGGTCCATATTTAAATGATCATGTCTGTATTCTTTGTCCATTTTATCCACAGTCTATAGCACTGTGTGTAAGATAGAGTAGATGCCCAATAAATATATGTATAATTAGTTAATTGACTGATGACTGGTTACTAGTGAATCAAGTAATTGATGAATGGAGAAATAGGAGATGAATAGAACAATATTATATCCTAGAAGGCTCAAGAAAAATCATAAGCTGGAATAATAATAATATTTACTACGTAAAGATTGCTGATTTTGAAAACTAATGGTCATGTGAACCTTCAGGACTTAGGCTTTGGAGAGGGTCGTGTGGAAGCTTACAACCATTCAGGAGAGTATGAGGAGGTGTACAGGGAGGCAGCTGCTCACTGTAGGCACTAGAAATAAGACCTGTATCCAGGAAGTAGACAAGGTAAGAGTGACCCTAAGCAAGGTGTTTTCTTTTCCCTTTGCAGTTAAAGGGAAAGAGGAAGACTCACTAGAGAGTAATCAAAGTACACACTGAGCCCTAAGAGGAACTGCATAGGATAGGGTTTCTTCTTGACCTCAGAAGTAGCAAAGACTGAAGAGTTAACCCGGGACAGGCATTGGAACTTCTTCCTAAGAGATATATGATAGCATCTCAAATAGATGAAGCCATAGTTCACCAACCTTTCAGTCTTTACCTTTTCAGGCCAAACCCCTCATATGTCACTGGAGCAAGATGAGTTTGAATCCTTTGCTATGCTGATAAATCTTTGATGTTTCCTAAGTATGTCAACCCACTCTCAGTAGTCTATACTCTACAAGGCACATGATATATCCAAGTGTGATATGATTAGCACATGATAGAGCATGGCTGTTGTGTCCTTCGTTCTGACCTGAAACATACTATGCAGTTTGAAATTTCATTATCCTTGCATTTTGAAAGCCCCCTCAGGCCTCAGATTTTTCTGCTTGTTTCTTTCTCCTACTTTGCTGATGTGTGTATTTTCGTCTGTAATTTTCTCTCTGCCACCACGTCAGAAGCGCTGCCACTTTAGCTGTGGGGGAGGTGTTTGTGCTCTTGTCTTGTTTACCGTTAATAAGCCCCCAAGCTCTGTTCTCATCTCCAAGCTGCTAATATCCAGTAATGATTTCCAAGTCAGAGCACTCCCAGCTGGATATTCAAACCCCAGGTTAAATTTTGTTTCTGACATATCACCTGTTTGGAGTTTGAAAGTAAAATTAGATGTGTTGTGAAAATTACTCAAGAAAAAGGAAGGGGGGTGGTAAGAAAAAAAAAAGTTCTCTCTTGACCTAACTGCTACCAAACCACTGGGGAAAAAATGTTTCCCTTGATCTCTGAAATCAACCTGGAGAAGTCCCAGCTCCTGACACAGGTACCATTACAGCTGTTACGCTGTTAAAACTTCTGCAAAGCCATTTTTTCTTGAAGAGTAGGAAAATTGTTTGGGGCTACATTGGGATTGGTTTGCTTGCTGCTGATATAAATATCCCTGAATTGTATTTTCTTACACACTCAAATAACCTGGGAACCTCAAATTAAAGAACAAAGCAGATTGACTAAGCACAATCAGACATTTTTAAAAGCAAAATTGAGTACGATAATAGCCTTCAGAAATTGTGAAAATATCAATGCAAGAAAATGAGTTCTAATACAAGCTTAGCTGTGGAACTTTACTGGAAAAAAATCTCATCTGGACATGGTGCATTTAAATAATGAATTTACAAGGAGCCACACAAGGAAATCAGAGAGAGCCATTACTTAAAATAAGAAAGAAAAAAAACGAGTACACTTTAATGATTATAGATTTGAGTGTGGAACACTTTGCCTGGTTTTTGTTTCATTGACTCCGTCGTTGGCGGTCTGATGATGTGGGTAAGTATCATGGGTGAGTGTCTTTGTGTTTGCTCAGCAGAGGACAACAGTTGCTCTATGTAAATAGGGTGCCTCCTCCCTCTGGATGCCTTGGGGTATGTATAATAGATTAAGTTGGTTTTGTGCAGAGCAAACAGGTCTGTATTACCAAGAATATGAATAATGTTGGTTTCCATAATTGCTAACATCTGGCTTTCCATAAATCTGTTAAATTGCATGGAAGCAGAATTAGATTTCTGTGTCATAAGTAAAGCAATTACATGGAACTCTGTAGGCAATATGGTCCTATATTAAAGTGTGAAATCCTTTCATTCTGGAGTGACAAAAAACAAATTCGAGTTTGGCACCTTGTTTTTCGTGCACACACGAGGTGCGTTCCTCTTTATGCTCAGGTTTCTTGATTTACAAGAAGAAAATACTGCCAAATATGTTTGCAACTTTGTGGTGCAAAATAACCGAATGTTGACAAAGCCTATTATACTTGGGCATTAATTGTCCATTTAGACATTTTAGAGAAGACCATAAATTAAATATTCTTTTGTAGACATTGTGGATCTGTTGAAATTACTCTTTCAGACAGTTTGTTTGGTGATTTGTTGATAGGTCTTCCTCTGCCCTTTTCTTCAAGTGTTTGACAAGAAACTGGGGTGGGAAAGGGCAAAGGGAAGGCCGCCTTGCTATTTCTGTGTGGCGCCTGTTTTGCTGTATTTATCACTTTGAACCAGACCCAAGGACTTTTCCAGATGAAAACTTAGCAATTAAATGTACTCCCTGAAGGAGAGGGTTGTCGTTATGTCTTAAGATTATTTAACAACCCAGAGAATAAATTTTGGCAAAGTAGGCTCTATAATAGTATCACTCTGTAAATGGTCTGAATTTAAGTAATTTAACTACACTGAATGTCTGCAGTGTATTTACTAGTCTGTAGTTGGCACTGAGAAGAGAAAAACAAAAATATTTAGTCTCTGCATTCAATAAGCTCACTAGTTACCTATGGAGATGGAAATATTAAACATGTAACTCCTGCCCTGGCCACCAGTGGCTCAGTTGGTTGGAGCATCATCCCAAAAGTTTGTGGGTTCGATTCTTGGTCAGAGCACATGCCTAGGTTGCAGGTTCAATCCCTGGTCAGGGCATGTATGGGACGCAACAGATGTTTCTCTTTCATATCAATGTCTCTCTCTCATTCTCTTCCTCTCTTTCTCAAAAAAATTAGTAAATATAGACGGGTGAGGATTTTAAAAATTTTTTTAAAAACCATGTAGCTCCTAAGAGATGAATGTAAGGAGGGCAGTGTGTATGAGATACAGAGAAAGCAAAATGTCAGTAGTGACTGTCTTGCAGACTCAGGGGTGGTGACATTTGATCCCAATTCTGATGCACGCATGGGAACGCAGATAGCACAGGAAGGGAAGTGATTACCTTTTCAATGAAGTAACCTGTACTCTAGCCCATTTCACATATGCTGAGAAGAAGTAGAGGTAGGGGAGAGTACTCACATACTAAGAAAAGGCATGTTCGAAGTCACAGACAGGAAACAACATGGTCTGTGTATCACCTATCACCTTTCAGTGGAAAGGGGAAAAGACAGAAGGTAACAGTTGAAGTGTGAGATGGAGCTTGTATGATCTGCTAGGAGTTCGAACCTTTTTTTATAAGCACTAGAGGACTGTGGAGAGGTGGTGAGTCGAGGAGTGACATGCACAGGGTTTGCTTTTAGAACAGCACTTCCCTGTGGAAGGTGTTCAGAGCAATGATTCTCATCTGGCTGAACAGAGCCCAGATGTCCAGATCCTACTTTTCACCAATGAGTCATTCTCTAGTGGTGGTGACCTGGCCAGCAGCACTTTGTAATGGTTCCCCCAATGTTTTGTATTGGACCCACAGTTAAAACTCACTGAATTAGAGTGAGAAGTGGCTACAGTCAGGCAGACAAGAAAGGAGGCTAATGCAGTAGTCCCAGTGATGAGTATGAAGATCTGAGCTAACACAGAATTCGAAGAAATCTGAATTTTATTTTTTATGAGTAGATATATGATGAGCTACAGGTCTACCTATCAACTTACTCTCTGTGTCTCCTAGACATAGACACTCAATTATGAACGTGATGAGAGAAGTATAAGATTGAGTATTTTAATTGTTACTTCAGTGCAAATGGGGAAGTGAGAATAGTGCAGAAGTATCACTTCAGTATTGTTACCTGAACAGAATTTTGTGCACCACCTACTGCCATTGCAATGGGAATTCAGAAAAGGCGAATTGGCATCCTGCTGGGAGGTACTTAGCTGAGCGTGTGAGGCTCAAATTTTGCCTATTAAATCAAGAAACAAATATTGACTGAGTCCTTACTATGTTATCTACATTTTTATTTTCAAACAATCATGGATTAAGTGGGCAGGGTTTTACACAGGAGAGAACGGGGTAAGAGAGGCTAAATGCTATGACGCAGGACATGGAGTAGGATAGGTAAAATGGCCTGTGCAGTGTAAGCACTTGATTACATGGTCGAGCTCGCTTTCTAATGTGGTCCCCTGATTCCCACATTCAATGCTACTTCCGTACAGTCAGGAAGATTCAGAGTGTGGAGGAAGAGGACTGAGAACATGACAGAGGTTTGAGCAGGAGCATCTTCTGGTAAAATGGGTTTGGGATGTCGTGGGCATGACCAGGGACAATGAGGAAGTAATTGAGGCCTGATTGTAGTTGACCTGGAATCTAGGCATTGTAATTTGGGGTTATTTCCAGTTTTCAAAGGAGGAATCACTGTTCATTAACTACATGTCTTGACTGAGGCTACAACTGGTGGGACAAAGACAAAAAGTAAATCTTAGAATGAATTAGCTGCTAGAAGTATTATTGGAATTCCTGAACATCTTCTACTTTGTACCACTGCTGTGAAGCCAAGTTTTATGCCAATACAGTGCGCGCATTCAGACAGGAAGGATGGGTCATTTATCTCTCCTGATTTTTAAGTCACAGGAGTTTCAAAATTCTAGCAAACTTTGACTAATCATATCATTCTCAAAATTTTAACCAAAAATACTAAAGAGGATTCACATTAAGATCTTATCCTTAAAAATGTGTTGCAATATCTAGAGGGTAAATACTTGAATGTAGATAAAAATCACAGAATATACTGAAAGATGGCACAGACCTTTTGACCTGGAGTTGGCACAGGACCGTGGGAGAACTCTGGAGCATCTGCCAGAAGGCTCAGGGCCCAATTCTTGCTCTAACATGTACTAGTGGTGTAACCACTTAGCTGCCTCTGTACATTCGTTTCTTTTGTAAACTGAGAATCACTGTTTTTGTCTTGCAATTCTATGGCATAATTCATGCGAAATTCATTTTGAAACAATAACTAAATATAAAGTAGTAGCAGTTAAATTACCATTATGCTTTTGAGCATTTTATTGCCTCGAGCACTTTAGGGGGAAATGCCAATGGCAGTTACATGCTCCCTAATTTAGTCCATAATCCTTAACCAAGTGCTTGCAACCTGGTACATATTTCACGTGAAATTTAGGATGTAGCATCAGTTAATTTACACTGTTCTTATTCTGACTTACCAGTAGTCATCTATCTGTATGTACTCCTGTGTCTCCTTATCACCTTCACGCGGAAAATGTCTACATGTCCTGGAACATTTATAGCACCTAGTGTGCAAAGAACCCTGTAGCGAGCGAGCTTCTGGTAAAAATTGATTGGAATCAATGTTGTCACCTGAAGGATATTTGAAGGGCATGACAGTAGATTCATCAGTGGAGTAAAATATTCTGATAGACAAATGACCAATGTCCTCAAATAGCATAGAGATTGTCCTAAATAAGAAAAACCAAGTAAACTTTTCTTGAGTGGTCTTAGAACTAGTACCATGAAGTAGAAGCTACCAGTTAATACGTTTCATTTCAAGTCAAGGGAGACACTTCTAAAAGAGTAATCTAGTGATGGAATTGGCTGCCTTGTGAGGTAACAGATTGTCCGCTGGGACTGGACAGCCATTTTTGGATTGTTACTAAGGTCACTTGAGCTTTGAATGCCCCGGAGGGCTGATTGGATTTATGTTTCCTTTCCATAGTTGGACATCAATGGAACACCACAAAGTATAAGTCTTTCATCAATACCCATGCCACATCCTACTGTAGCTCTGAGATGTTTTCTTTCATGTTAAAAGTGCTGCTGGCCACTAGGAGTTTATCCTTGGCCCCAGGATCTGCAGGCAGCGAACCTTGCTCAGGGTTGCCATGGTTACCCACGTGTTCCTACTCAGCGGCTAATCTAGTCACACCTTGTGTAAAAGACCCAGATCTCCATTGGGTGTATCTACAGTGTGAATGGATTAGCAGTGTTTATGGTGTCTGGATAGTTGAGTTCTTGAGAATATTCTAAAGTTAATTCAGAGCTGCTACTAGATAATTTAGCAACTGCAATGCAACAGGTGCAAGTTTGAATCTCAGACCTGCCACCTATCAGCTGTACGACCGTTGACATGATTATGAACAATTCTGTGGGCCTCGGCTCCATTATTTGCAAACTAGTGATAAGAACAGACCCTCCAACACAGAGTTGCCTTGCGGAGTAAGAGAGGTAATGTCTTGTACCTGGCTCAAGGTCAATGCTCAATAATGTTAATTATTGCTGTTGTAAATGATTGCTTTCTAATCATTGGGTAGATTCAAAAGCCCTGTGCTTTCTTTATTGCAGACATTGATGAATGTGCCTTACGAACACACACCTGCTGGAATGACTCTGCCTGTATCAACTTGGCAGGGGGCTTTGACTGCCTCTGTCCCTCTGGGCCCTCCTGCTCTGGGGACTGTCCCCATGAAGGAGGACTGAAGCGCAACGGGCAGGTGTGGACCCTGAAGGAAGACAGGTGCTCTGTCTGCTCCTGTAAGGTACGACTGATGTGGTGCTGCGGAAATGGTAACTGTACTTTCTCTTCCTCCCCGCCTCTTTCCCCCAGCTTGTTGACTCATGGATGTCCTGCAGCTCCTGAGCAGGCTTCTCCTGCTCCCATCCATGCCGCAGCTAATGATGGCGCTGAGTGGCAGGCATACCTGCTCCTAGTGAGAAGTGAGGTGTGTGTTTGGGAGGCGACTGCAGAGCGCAGGGGCTGCAGGGCAGAGAAGCCAGTTAGTCCTCCCACCAAGAGCCTGCAGGGCCCTTAGAGGTGGGTTGGGTGAGAGCTTTAATGACCCCTCATCCCACGCTGACGCTGACATGCCAATTAAAACTACACTTTGCCTGAAATGATCACCTGTAGGAACTTGCTCACTTTGGTGGTGACATCATGCGGGAAAGCAAGGCTCAGACACTTGCCTCCAGTGGTCAGAGACAGGCCAACCTCCAATACCGAACAAATGATAATGATAATCCGGAGGCCTTTTAGTAAATAATTTCTTCTTTGTTGTTTTCAGTGCCGGGCTCTTCCTCACGTTAAGTTGTTCAGAAGTGAGTTTAATGCTTATGGAAATAAAATTCTGTCATCGACTGGTTTTGCTTTATGCTTTGCAAAGTGAGCCTATCAAAGCGTTTGATTCCCTTGTGCTTTATTTCATCTTTTGTTGATCTTGCCTCTTCATTTCCCTTTGATAGTGCTTTGCTGTAGCTCTTGCATTGCATTGTTTTGTCTTTTCGATGAGACTGTGTAATCTTGGGCTTTATGGACTTGGGAAGCACAAGAAATTACTTGCTTAGTAGCCTCTTGGAGAACTGGTCTCCTGAGAAATCCAGAGTGCCTTCTAGAAACAGTTCAAATGAACCTTGAAAGGCTCCCATTCACTGACCTGCCTTCTTGTCTGTGACACCCCCAACAGACCTGGGGGCCCCGACTTAGGGGAGCTCTCTTAGCCAGCCTTTAGGTCATGACCCCGCAGCATCCATGTTTTCCCCAGTACAGAAACCTAGTTCAACACATCCAACCTTTGGTCTATTGCCCTCATTTTCGGAGCACCTCCCACATTCCAAGCACCCTGTAATTTAAAAACAGCATCACATTTTAATATAGTTCAACTTTGAAAGATAAAGAAACCAAGTTTCTAAGTTTTAGGGCAAGTAATGTGTCCTAAGTATCTTAAGATACCAATATTTAAGCTGGGACCTGAATTCTACTTTCTCTCCCCAAATTGTATAGTTGTCTCATCTTACCTGAGGTGCTGTAACTCTCTACGCGTGATATCCGTTGATACAGTTGGTTTAAGTGAGACCATGAAGCGGTCAGTCGATCCAACCTGACTGAGCTCAGACTCTCAGTTTGAGCATGTCTCCCAAGAGGTGGCAGGGGGTGAGGAACATCTTATTTTAGGAGCTGAATAAAGACCCCTAAGTCAAATTCTGTACATAATCCTCAAAAAGAATGTATTTGTGACCCTCCTCGTTTGTGTCCATTATTTGTAGTTAAAAGTGTTGCATTCTGATTTTTTAAAATTCTTATTATATTTTAATTACAGTTGGCATACAACATTGTATTAGATTTAGGTGTGTAACATAATTATCCTTTGGACATTTATATAACGGATGAATTGGTCACGCTGATGAATCTAGAACTCACCTGACACCATACGCAGCTATTACAGTATTAGGGGCTATATTCCCTGTGCTGTGATTTAAATCCCTGTGATTATTTTTGTAACTGGCAGTTTTTATTTGTTAATTCCTTCCCCTTTTCACCCATCTCCCAACCCCTCTCTCATCTGGAAACCATCTGTTTCGTTTTCTTGTTTACATTGTTTTTTTAGATTCCATATGTAAGTAGAATTATATGTAATTTGTCTTTCTTTGTCTGATTTATTTCACTTAGAATAATACCCTCTAGGTCCATCCATGTTTTCACAAATGGCAAGATTTCATTCTTTTTTTATGGCCAAGTAATATTCCATTGTGTATATGTGCTACATCTTTTTTTATCCAATCATCTATTGGTGGACACTTGGGCTGCTTCCATATCTTGACCATTGTAAATAATGCCGCAAGGATTATAAAGGTGCATGAATTAGTGTTTTGGATTTCTTCAGACAAATACTCAGAAGTGGAATTGCTAGGTCATATGGTAGTTCTATTTTTAATTATTTGAGGAACCTCCACACTGCTTTCCACAGGGGAGGCACCAGTCTGCATTCTCACCTACAGTGCATGAGGGTTCCCTTTTCTCTACATCCTCACCAACACTTGTTGTTTCTTTATGTATTGATGGTAACCATTCTGGCATGTTTGAGGTAATACCTCATTGTGGTTCTAATTTGCATTTATTTCCCCAATGATTAGTGACATTGAGAATCTTTTTTATTTCTATTTGCCAACTGTATGTTCTCTTTGGGGAAAAGTCTTTTCAGGTCCTCTACTGATTTTGTAATTGGATTTTTGTTGTTGCTTTTCTTTCTTTCTTTTTGGTACTAAGTTACATGTGTTCCTTATATATTTTGGATATAAACCCCTTCCTGGATGTATTATTGGCACATACCTTCTTCCATTCAGTAGGTTGTTTTCTTGGTCTTGTTAATGGTTTCCTGTGTTGTGCAAAATCTGTTAGTTTCATGTAGTCCCATTTGTTTATTTTTCCTTTTGTTTCCCTTGCCCAAGGAGACATATCCACAAAAATATTGCTGAGAGCTATGTCAGAGTTGACTGCCAATGTTGTCTTTTAGAATTTTTATGGTTTGAGGCCTTACATTTAAGTCTTTAATTCAAACTGTAATAGAACAACCATTTTTTTAAAAAGTGATCCAGTTTTATCCTTTTGAATGTATGTGTTCAGTTTCCCCAGCATCTTTCATTGAAGATACTGATTTACCCCATTGTATTAATACATTCTTGCTTCATTTTTTCATAGATTTGTTGACCATGTAAGTGTGAGTTTACTCTGGGATTTCTCTATTGTGTTGCATGGATCTCTGGGTCTGCTTTTTATGCCAGGACTGTGCTGTTCTGATTACTGTAGACGTACAGTAGTTTGAGGTCAGGTGCTGTGACACCTCCAGCTTTGTTCTTCTCTCCCAAGATTGCCTTGGGTATTTGGGGCCTTTTCTGGTTCCAAATAATTTTTAGGATTATTTGTTCTAGTTCTGTGAAAGATGCCATTGGTATTTTGACAGGGATTTCATTGAATCTGTATTGTTTGGGTGGTATAGACATTTAAATGATGTTAACTATTCCTATCCATGAGCACTTTATAGCCTTCTATTTATCTGATTCTTTTTCAGTCTTCTTCTTCAATATCTTACAGTTTTCCAAATATGGTCTTTCACCTCCTTGGTTAAATTTATTTACAGGTATTTTAATTCTTTTCGATGCAATTATAAATGGGATTGTTTCCTTA
>VMDR010006426.1:0-45365 GCA_007922815.1 Macrotus californicus | reverse complement strand
AATGCTCCAACAAACTGAGCCACACCAGCCAGGGCTGTGATACATAATCCTTGATTTTGACCCTCCAGGCTAAAATTCGAGCCGCTTCTACTTTTACTCTTAGGCTAAATATGAGATGCAGAAGCTCAAGTTACAGGACCAGGCAGGAACTTCTACCTGGCAGGAAGCAAGAAGACTGAGAAGGAACACACCGAGCCTGTACCTTGTAGCAGTAAGGGGCCGCACTGCACATCCATGCAGCACGATGCAGCAGCCAGGTCAGTGGGGGAAAAGACACACGGGTCTTTTGCAGGTTTGTCTAAAAGTACGGACAACAAAAAATACAGATAAGAGAAAAATATAAAAGATAAAAAGAAAGGGGAAATACAAACTGTAATTGAACAACAATAAAGTAATTAAAAAAAAATAAAACTTCTTCAACTTCCTAAAAAAAAAAAAGATAAAAAGAAATATACAGGTAAGATCTTTCTTGCTCTGCATTTAATGAGCTTGAGTCTTTTCATATCTAAGAATTATATCATCACTCAGTCCACCGACAGAGTGTAAGAATCGAGGTTCCACATAACTGATCTTTCCATTTACTGGAAACTTGACCCTTCAAGTGCCAAAACAGTGTTTATTTCACCGCCTTTTAAAAATAGAAATTGGCCCTGGCTGGTGTGGCTCAGTGGACTGAGCACCGGCCTGCAAACCAAAATGTCACTGGTTCGATTCCCAGTCAGGGCACATACCTGGGTTGTGCGCCAGGTCCCCAGTGGTGGTGGTGGGGTGGGGGAGGAATGCAAAGGGCAGCCACACATTGGTGTTTCAGTCTATGGAATGGTGTCGGAGTGCCGTTTCGTAGACTGAATGTCACGAGATCAGTTCCCAGTTAGGGAACATACGCAGGTTGTGGGTTTGATCCACGGTAGGGGCTCAAGAAGGCAACCAATCCATATTTGTCTCTCACGTTTCTCTCTCTCTCTCCCTCAAAGCAATGAAAAAATGTCCTGGGCTGAGGGTTTTGTTTTGTTTTTTTAATTAAAATTTGACAACTTCATAAAAATAAAATTTTCTATACTACCAAAGATACACATTCAACCCAAAAAACAAGCACACGGCTGGAAAGAATAATTGTCGCAAGTATAAAGGGCAAAATAGTAATGAAAATGTATAAAGAATGTCTACAAATGAGTAAGGAAAATCTAACCTAGTAGAAATACGGGTGAAGGAAATGAACATGAAATCCTGTGAAGAGGAAATACAAATGGCTGGCAAACATATAAAAAGATACTCATTTTCCGCTGTGATAGAATAATGTATAGTAAAATAAAACAAATATAGCCTTTTCACATTGTATATTTGAAAAAAATTTAAAAGACCAATTATAACCAACATTGATGAAGTTGTGGGGAAACAGGCATTTGCACGCATCCTGGCTCAAGCACAAATCATGCCCAGCATTTTAAGAAAGCAAACTGTCAGTATTTATTACAACTTTAAATGTTTATACATTCAATCTAGATATTCGCTTCCAGGTACCGAGCCTAGAGGAAACCTTAAACGTGTGCGCTGTGAAACAGATGGGTATACAGGCTCTTCCATGTTGCATGTTCATTGTGTGAAAGATTAGAAACAACCTAAATATCTCTCAACAGGGAAGTCATGAAATAAATTCCAGTAAAACCATATTGTGTGTCGGGGGGGACTTCCATTTCTTTTCTGGACACATATTTCCAGTGAGAGGAAGTGGAATTAAAGCCGTGCCACTGTCCCCTTACTTACACCTCTCCATGGAAAAAGGGACATCTAGGATTAGGGAACGTGGGAGAGAGCACTAGGCACGCTCAGCCGAGTCTTTTTCTTTTCTCTTCTTGACTTTCAAGGACACTGCATTTTGACCTGTACCCACCGTGTGGCAGGTTCTAGTCCTCCAGGAAGAGTTGTGACCTGGTGAGGAACCCTACCTAACTCAACCCTAATTGTAGGCAGAGACACTTGTAGCCAAAGATTTGAATCCATGTTCAATTCAATGGTTATCAGAAAGAAAGCACACACTGTGATCTGCCGTGTTTTTCTGCTGGTCCTGTTTTGGAATGGGAATAAAGGACAAATACAGTGGCCTCCTAAAAACACAACTTGAAGCCTTGGGCAGTGGAACAGGACTGGCCCTGGGAACAGAAAGAACACATGGGGAGAGGAAGACCCTGGCACAGCCAGGGCTGCTGGCATTAGGCTTTGGTGCTGCTGCAGGAAGGGCAGGGCCATGGGTATTTTTGCCCTGGGCTCCTAGACATACAGTTTGAAATGCGGTCTCTTTTTTACACCTGTTTTTAGGGCCAAGCAGGAAACTAACCTCCTGGATTCATCTGGCTTGTCTGCAGGTTAAGAGCCACAGCCTGCCATGTTGGCCAGTGGCATAGCCTCTGGCCATGGCTTTGGGTGTTAAGAGACTCAAACACCATGGCTTCATCATCAGTATGGATGCATGTTTGACAAACCTTTTTTGAAAATTAAAATACAACATTCATGCAAAAAAGTGCTTAAACCATAAGAGCACCTGCTCAGTGAGTGATTCCAAATTGAACGCTATGCACATCCACCACCAGAAATGTGTTGTATTAATAAACAGTTATGCTAAATTCTTGGGTTGAAGTAGCGAAACAGCTCAGTAAAAAATTACTAGAAAGCCAAAGGCTGACAAGGGATCAAAAGGCCTCTGTCTAGGAGTCAGAGAGTTAAGGAGGAACTCAACTCTCTGTGAAGGTTTGAAAAAAAAATAGGCTTTAGGCTGGAGCAGTGGGAGAACAGAAGCAAAGGAAAAGAGCGTTCCCCTTGACGGAAGATTGGAGCCTGAGAGCCAGGCGTCGGTGTGTGGTCACCCCAGCCCAGCAGTGTGAGCACCACTGGGAGCTTGTTGGAAAGGCAAACTTCGGCCCTACCCCACACCCAATTCATCAAAGTCGGGCAGGGTGTGGGGGGATCCCTTTTCTCTATATCCTTGCCAACACTTTTTATTTTCTGTTTTTGATGATCGACATCCTAACAGGTGTGAGGTGGTATCTCACTGTGATTTTGATTTGTGTTTCCCTGATGATTATGATGTGGAACGCCTTTTCATGTACCTGTCGGCCATTTGTATGTCTTCTTGGGATAAATGTCTATTCAGTTCCTCTACCCATTTTTTATTGGATTTTTTGTTGTGAAGGAGTTGTATGAGTTCTTTATCCATTGTGGATATTAACCCCTTATCAATATATGATTTGCAAGTATTTTCTCACATTTGGTCGATTGCCATTTTCTTTTGTTGATTGTTTCCTTTGCTGTGTAGAAGCTTTTTAGTTTGACGGCATCCCAATTGTTTATTTTTGTCTTTATTGCATTTGTTTGTGGTGTCAAATCCAAAAGAGTCATTGTCAAGAGTGGTACCAAGGAGCTTACTGCCTATGTTTTTCCTCAAGGAGTTTTATGATTTCAACTCTGTCTTACATTCAAGTCTTTAATCTAGTTGGAGTTAATTTTTGTGTATAGTGTAAAATAGTGCTCCATTTTGATTCTTTTGCATCCAGTTTTCCTGTACAGTGGCTGTCCAGTTTTCCCAGCACCATTTATTGAAGAGACAGTCCTTTCTCCAATGTACATTCTTGGCTCCCCTGTCGTAAATTAATTGACCATACACATGTTGGTTTATTTCTAAGCTCTCTATTTTGTTTCATTGATGTATGTGTCTGTTTTTAGGCTAACAGTATACTGTTTTGATTATTATAGCTTTGTAATATAGTTTGAAATCACAGCGCATGATGCTTCCAGCTCTGTTCTTCTTTCTCAAGATTGTGAAAGATTTGGATGTTTTATGTTTCTTTGCTTGTCTAATTGCTCTGGCTAGGACTTTCAACACTATGTCAAACAGAAGTGATGAAAGCACACATCCTTGTTCTTGATCTTACAGAAAAGCTTTCAGTCTTCCACCATTCAGTATCACGTTAGCTGCATGCTCCTTATAGCCTTTATTATGATAGACATTGAATTTTTGAAAGGCGTGTTGAGACAGGGTGCAAAGCGGGGCTCCCCAGAATCTAGGAGAAATTCCCCGCAGCCCATGGTTGGGGGATGGGGGATGGGGGAAGTGGGGGAATACGGCCGCTTAAGATAGTTTGCATAACTATAGCTGGCGGATAGCTGTGCTACTGTCCCAGGCAAAAGGTCTATGTGACTTTCAGAGCATTCAGGGACTCGTGACACAGGGGAGATGACACACCCTGGATGTCTGGATGTCTGTGTGTCACAGGAGACTCTTGCCCTAACTAACGATGACAGCTGGAAAAAAAAAAAAGGTAGGAGCTGAAAGAAGGTAAAAGATGTGGGGGAACTGACAAAAGTAGCGCATTGTAGGAGGGACCAGATAGGAGGTCACATGGGAAGCTCTGGGTCATCATTTAAGAATAAGAGCAGGCTGAGAGAGAAAAGCTGGTCTGCCATGAGGGCTGAAAGAGTAGGGCCGTGGCCATGCGGTTTGAAAGGGTGTAGATGGGCTGCCTGTCGGCTGTGAGGTCAGTGGTGAGTGGCAGCTATGAGGAAGGAGCCATGAAGTAGGGGGATTCAGCCACGAGGTGTGGTGTGTAAGGAGGTGCCACATGGTTTGGAGTAACAAGATGCCACACCATTTTGGACTGAGCTGGAGTAAGAATGAGGAGACCTACCTGGAGAACACGGCTGCAGAGCTGATGGAGCTGTGCAGGTACCAGTCTAACCAAGTCCGAATTACTGGGAGATGCCTAGAATGCTGAACTGCAGATTTCTGCTTTTCTGAAAGATGATACCTCTGACTGGTGTATTCTGAAACTGGTCTGCGTTGGTAAAAGGGGTAGGGTTATGTTTTTGGGTGTTTTAAAGGGAGTGAGACATTAACAGCAGAAGTCTGCCAGTATTCTGAATCTGTATAACCTGTAAATAAATAACCCTTTCCTTTTTCACCAAACTCTTGTGCTGGGACTCATGCTTCTTGGTAGCAGGAAATCAAACCCCACAGCTGTTCCAGAACAGCATGGGTGGGGTTCTGTAACTATATCACACTGGACATTGCGATTGGGTGTGTTTTTGATGGAAAACACAGTATGGAGCACATTTTGGCTTAGGCAACATCAAGGTCTAGGAGTTACTTTAACAAATGAACTGTCCTAATCCATTCTTCTTTTATTTTTAAGATTTTATTTATTTTAATTTAGAAAGAGGGGATAAGAGGGAGGAAGAGAGGAAGAGAAACAGCAATATGCAAGAGATACATCAATTGGTTGCCTCTCGCACCCCCACAACTGGGGAGACCTGGCCTGCAACCCAGGCATGTGCCCTGACTGGGAATTGAACCAGCGACTGATCTTCCAGTCCCTTTCAGTTCACAGGCCAGTGCTCAATCCACTGAACCACACCAGCCAGGGCCCATATTAGAGTCTTCTGAGGCCAAAATGAAACCTGTCCACAAGACAGACCTACAGAAGAGCAGTGGTTGGTATTGAGGGAATAGATTGATAAAGAGAGAAGACAGGAACATTCTGATCTCTTCTCCAGAGGACACGGGGGAGTCAACCATGCTCCCGTGGATTCTGGGCTAAAAAAGTTTATAAGAACAAAAGGCTGGAAAATGTTCAAGTGAATCTCTCTGTCCCTGGCCTCAATTAGATTCTGGATGACATTCCTGTCCTCTCTCCTACCTCTCATTCACTCATTTATCCCTGGGGAAAGAGGACTGGTGAGTGAGGCGGAAGGAGCTGGGCGCCTTCGCTCAGCCCTTGCACCACCACTTTCCACGGTGCCTGTGTGGAGGGCATTCTAGCCTGTTCACTTCTCTGTAGCAAACTCGGAAGCCCGAGGACACGTTGGCTGTCCTGGAGTGCCTGTGACCTGGCAGGAGAGTTTTTGCTCATCCGGGATGAAATATAGGAAGTTCTTCAAGATGCACCTTAAGCCATGTTTTCCAGTCAGCCTGCTAACAACACAGACTTTCTGACTTCTGTCAGTTTCTGATTCATGTCTGTCTGTCTTTCTGCCTTCTTTCTCCATTGGTCCCAGACTTAGGAAAGAAAGGGAGTATTGCTTTGGTTTCTGAACTCCCAACACTATGAATAGCATGTGGCAATTCAAAAGAATTAAATTGCTCCATATGTATACACATGGAAAGATTTTTGATAAAAGAAGGCTTATTCTTAATTAAAAAAAAAAATCAAGCCGCAAAAGAAGATAGGTACAATACAATCCTATTTGTTTTTCAAAAAAAGCTCCACAGGTTCACAAAACACTATTTCTCTATGTACATTTATATAAATAAATACATATAGAAAGCTCCTGAGGAACATGCTCCAAACTGGAAACAATGGCTTTTGTATGTTGTATTTGATATTTTTAAACAAGAGAATGTATCTGTGTAATTTATTTTTAAAAAACCGTATGTGTAAGTTAAGTGTCTGGCTAAAAGCCAGCCCCTTTGGAGGGTTTAGAGGCCTTTTTCTATTACTTCCTGGTTAGAAGCTGTGAGATTTTTCCCTAATAGGGGGGTGGAGATGGAGTGAACATGTGAGCCACATGGAGCCCAGGGGACAAGGTAAATGCAAGCCCTGTCCCTGGGAGCATATTCTGGGGTCCATAATGAGGGGTGAGTGTTGGGGTGGAAAAACAGACACAGAAGCTGGGCCGGCGGGTCTGGAATTGAAGTGTGAGTGCTGGGGAGCCAGAGGCCCACGCTGCCCTTGGGGCTTGACTTTTACCGAGTGCTTTCTGTGGCGAGCACTGGTGAGTGGGCCAGATTCAGTGCAGAATTGGGCCCAGCAAAACCTGCTTTTAAGGGCTGCTAAGTGCCTGCGTTTGTGAATGTTTAAAGTATGTAGAATAAAACGGGAGAATGCCACCAGAGATAGGATATACTTACCTATCAAACAGTCCTGATGACGCATCCTTGAAGAGGATTGGTTTCCTGAAGCTGACCCGGTAAAAGTACATTGTAGTTCACCTTAAAACCACCAGGGGGCGCACACAATCCGGTCAGAGCCCGGCTCGGGGCTGGGCCGGAGCCAGGAGGGGATAATTACTTCCCCGTGCGTGAGACTGCATTCTTTTCCCGGAGGCCTCAGAAATGAACACTTCAAACGGCCAGTTGGAGTTTGTCTTCTTGACATTTGGTTCTGCCCTGTGGCTATTGGCTCTAAACAGGTTTATAAAGACACTGCATGAATGAATTTCATTTAACTCTTTATTAGCCCCATTTCCATTTGAGAACTGTTCCAGCTGGTTGCTGCTTTCTTTTGTGTTTACTTTTAAGTCCTAAGCAAATATGGTAAAAATTGAGTAGGAGAACAGATGACAATTTGTCCTCATTTTTGTGATTGAAGACTAAATAACACACCCATAAAAAAAACACACACATCCCCTTGTAAACAGAAATAAAAGAGAAGAATGGCACAGCAATTCCTAGAAGCAACATTCCACGTTTTATTTGTCTGTTTTGTTTTAAGGATGGGAGCAGATGGCCCAGCTACATCAGGAGAATACCACAGCTTACTAGAAAAGACTTATTTCATAGCTGGAGATTCAGGGGGGGCAGGCTGCACTAGGAGCTCACCCCATCTCCCTGGGGCACTATTTCTCCTAGTCTGACTACCATGTGAATCTGGGAAGGAAGCTTGTAAAAATGCAGTTTTCAGGCTGCATCCCAACCTACTGAATCAGCATCTGGATCTCTGAATCTGCATTTTACCCCTTGTTGATTTCTTATGAATATACACTGCATCTGGGATTAGAATTCAGCTTCTTGAAGTAAAGTAAGAGGGCTGGTGTGGTACCTGGGAGTATATAAGTATCAGATTTCAAGGACTTTGCCCTGAGGTGAAGGTCACAGGCCCATGGAAAACAAAGGCGCTGGCCGCTGGGCCTGAGGATGGACGGGACAAGCTCTTAGGCTGTGGGCTACCACCCTCTTTGGGAGCCACCTGGAAGGAGATATGTGGATTATTGGACAACACTGAAAATTGCTCTGAAGCGTCCCTCAAGGACTCCCTGTTCTCTGCCACTCAGAAGAACCCAGAAATTCAGAGCACAATATCCCACAATATTGTTATCATCTACAGAGCCTGTGAAACACCCTTCTTGCCCCCCTAATGTCTTCGGTGCTTCAGGAAATCTCTTCACTTGATTGCACTTGCTGGAACTTCACCAAGTACCGCTTCATTTGTGTGGGACTTTTGTTTTGTTTTTTAAATCTTTTCAAATGCAAATCCTCTTGGGAAAATGAAGCTTCTATTCACACGTTGGAGAGGATTTGCTTATTACCTCTCATTGCACTGTTGTGACCTCTTACACTAAGACAAAAAGAAACATTTTTATTGAATGAGAGGAACAGGTAGTTTTTCAGCCTGGGGAGTGTGAGTGAAAGGAACAGGACATTGATTCCAGGAACATTGTAAGCAGGGAACACTCAGAGTTGCTTCTCAGCCCACAGGGCCTCAGTCTCGGGACAGTCCTCGCCGCAGAAATCAGAAATAGTGAGCGCTTGTAGCAGGAATAAAATCTTAGTTTGCAAACTCCAGCATTGAAGACAAAGAACTTTCTTTATGTTTCTATGTCACCCTAATATCTAGTTTGCCCCCTGCTACCCATCTATAAGCTCGGTTGTGCTGTGACAACAGTCTGCACATCTCAGTGGCCTAATGCAATGGAGGGTGGAGGAACTATACTCGGTATTGACTTAGGGATCTAGGCTGGAAGCCTCATTTCCACACACCAAGGTCACTGTGGCAGGGGAAAAAGAAAATGTGACAAATTGCACATAGACTCTGCATCTGTCAAGGTGAAAGAGAGAGAGAGATTTATCTTAAAGAATTGGCTCACACAACTGCAGAGGCTGGAGAAATGCAAAGTCTGCAGGACAGGCTGGAGACCCAGGGAAGAGTTAGGGTTAAAGGTAAAGTCCGAAGGCAGTCTAGAGGCAGATTTCCTTTTTCCTTGGGAGACCCTGGTCTTTTCTCTTAAAGTCTTTAACTGATTGGACAAGACCCACCTACATTATGGAGCATAATGTGCTTTATTCAGAGCCTACTGTTTTAAATGTTAATCATACCTAAAAATACTTTCAGAGCAACATCTGGTTGGCACCTAAAATTAGCCATTATGGGCTCTTAACCTTCAGCTTAGCGAGGATACATCTTACCTGTCCTCTTACGGCATTGGCCAAAGCATATCAGATGACCACAGCCAACTTCAAGGGGGCCAGGCAACACAAATCCTACCATCTACCCAAGACGAGGAGAACCAGAATAGGTATTTGTAAAAAGCCCTAATGGCCACCATAGTCCTCATTTCACTAAGGGACTAGAAACATGTTCTAAGCCAATTTGGGGTCTTTCTCTTTCCAGGGGTTCCATCTATGGGGGTGGTTGAGGGGCTCACATATGCCATAATAGTGGAAAAGACCTGGACCTCTGTCATGATCTATTCGGGTCAGCGTCGCCTGACATAGCCTCTGGTATGCAGTTACCTGGTGACAGTCTGCAGGGACCCATCAGAGCCAGTTTGGACACATCTGTGCTTCTTTGGGGCAAATGGGATTTGTTCTGCTCTTACTGGTCCATACTAGGACCCAAGAAATTCTTCGAGGCTGGAATTGTGGAGATTGTTAGTGAAAGGGTCAGGTCAGTGTCCCAGCCCGCCAGACTGCTTGTGACCCAGTCAGGTCAGTTTTCCGACCCCCTGGACTGCCCATGACTCAGTTGTCCTGACTCACTTGATAACCTGAGGCTCCATTGGAACTCTCTCCCACCTCACACAATAGACATCTGGCGCCAGACAAAATGGCCAGTGGTCAGACTGACCCTCCTCTACCTGGGAATAGCCTGGCCTTTACCTAACCCATTGTCCTGACTCACATCCTGAAACCCCGAGGCACCCGCCTGGAAGAACAAGAGACTAACCCCTCCCCTATTGCCCCACAAACCCCACTCTTTTTCTTTTAAAAACCCCATTCTTGCCTCCCCCACGGGCTGCAATCAGTCCAGACTCAGCGCAGCATCAAATAAAGGCACTTGGATCAGATCCTCTGGCTCCTCCTGCCTCTCTCTCACGCGTTTCTAATAGCTGCCCCTAATGTCTGTTCTTCTCTTCTATAGAAATAGAACACCTAGTTTCAGCAGGTGCAAGCTGTCCAGAGCAATGACTACATTTCCCATACTTCTTTGCACCTTTAGAGTCATGACACTAGATTCTGGCCTTTGGGATGTTGGCAGGAGAGAATATATACAACATCTGCCAAGGAATCTTAAAGGGAAAGGGTATGCTTTTCTTCCTCATTCCCTCCTCCCTAGTGCCTGGGGCCCACATGCAATGGGACTGTGACTAGTCATGCTGGAGAATGAGGAGACTTTGGGAATGGAGGTTATGCAGAGTGAAGCAAAACTTAGAAGGAGTTCCATGTTAACTTTTGAGCATCTCCCATCAATCTGGTATGTGAAACACAAACTAACTTCCCGCTTGTTTAAGCCCCGTTCCTAGGCTTTCGGTCAGTTGCAGAACATGAAGTAATGACGGCATACTGAGAATTTCCTTACAGCCCCGGCCAGGTGGCTCAGGTGGTTGGAGCATTGTCCCAATGTACCAAGGTTGTGGGTTCAATAGCCGGTTAGGGCACATACAAGAATCAAACAATGAATACAGAAGTAAGTGGAACAACAAATTGATGTTTCTCTCTGTCTCTCTCCCCTGTCCTCTCTCTCTAAAAAATCAATTTGAAAAAACATTTTTTTAAATTTCCTTACATCGGAGGAGGTAGGTCCTTGGGGCTGATGAGGCTTCTCCCTCAATTTAGAGGGTATAAAAGGCAGTGATTTGCCCCGGCTGCTGTGGCTCAGTGGATTGAGTGCCGGCCTTCGGACCAAAGGGTCACTGGTTTGATTCCCAGTCAGGGTACATGTCTGGGTTGCCAGCCAGGTCCCTGGTTTGGGGTATGTGAGAGGCAACAATACATTGATGTTTCTCTCCTTCTCTTTCTCCTTTCCTTCCCCTCTCTCTAAAAATAAAAAAAGAAAATGTTTTTTTAAAAAAAGCAGTGAGGCTCCTCTCTCTTGATCCTTGAGAGATCAGCCACACATCCCTTTTTCTCCACTGGATTCCTTTAGTCCGCGTGAATTTGTTCGTCACTTGTCCGGGAATATAGGACAAGCATTCCACAACAACACGCGGTCCTGCCGGACGGGACCGCGACAGGGGGTTTTCATTCTTTTGGGTTGGAGTCTGTGCAGGAACGTGCCTCCAGTGGAACCAGGGAGCAATTACACGCCTTCAGCTGGGAGACGAACTAGCTAGTTGAAGAGGAAAGAATTCTTCCTGAGGGAAACTACCAGTAAAGGAGATTTAGACTTGGACTACAACATTTAGACTTAGGTCATACTTGGATTTTTTCAGAATCATTGAGGGAAACTGGAGCCAAATATTTTGGCCACACCTCTCTAGCTCATATACAGAAACAAACAAACAAACCCAGAAAACACCTGGCTTATGTGGCTGAGTGAATTGAGCTCCAACCTGCAAACTGGAAGGTTGCCAGTTGGATTCCCTATCAAGGCACATACATGCCTAGATTGCAAGCCAGGTCCTCAGTTGGGGGTGTGCGAGAGGTAACTGATCATGTGTCTCTCACACATTGATGTTTCTCTCCCTCCCATTCTCTGTCCCTTTTCTTCTCTCTAAAGCAAATAAGTAAATAAAATCTTTAAAAAAAAACACTACAGGGTGCAAAAAATAAAAATAAAAAATAAATAAAAAAGCAGTGATTCTGCAGCCCAGACCCCTCTGATCTGGCAGGTCCTTTGCCTTGTTGGCTGTCTCAGAGGCAGAATGAGGAGAAAGAAGCCCCCTGAAACATGTACAAGTTGTCTTTCATGTCTCTCTTTGAGCCTGCCCTGGATTTTGATGAAATGACTTGTTTTTGTTTGGCTTCCCCCAGAAGTACCCTCCCAATGAAGACTGGAGTGCAAGTGGTTTATTCTGGAGGTAACTCTGGTAAGCTCCTATAGGGAGATGGAAAATTGAGACGAGGAAGGGAAGGGAGCCGACCCAGTATGCATCAGCAGGCGAGCGTCTGCGGGCAACTGAAGCTCACTCAGGGAGGGGGCGCTGAGAATTATCCCAACTACCCCTGTTCCTGAGGGGTGAGGAGGGTGAGGAACAGCTCACTCCATCTCTGTTCCTCATTGGCTGAGATGGCTTCTGGAGGCATGCCCACTCCAGCACACCTCACCCCATGTGCATGCAGAGCAGCCTCCTGCATCCAGAAAAGGGGTCTCTGTGTGGGGTCAGGGGTGTGATCAGAAAGCAGCCCTCAGAGTACAGGGGTGGGGGGCAAGGGAGGGGGGTGGGCACTCAGGTCCCTCTGACTCCCCTCTAATGCATTCCCCACTGTTGAAACTAGGCGATCTGAGAAGGTGAAAAACAAAGAAAGAGAATCTTTTCTCTAGGAAAGGAATCAGCTTTGCTAGAATTGCAGCCAAATGCTGTTCTCCTGAGCTATTCCCCCTTCTTAAAGTGAAACTATGAAATAACTTAGAACTGCTTTTCAGGTTCCATACAGTAAATTGCCCTTGCCAGGACAAGCTACATGATATCTGGGGCCTCATGGGGTGGCTGCAGAGCACTGACTAAGCACGGGGCCCTTCTATGCGAGGGAGCCGCTGCCGTTTCCACTCTGGAGGTTTACTACACTCGGTAGGCTGTAGATTTCCTTGGAGGCTCTGTTAGTCCAAGCTCTAAGTTTCCAACTGAGGTTTTATTTCCTTCCCCTGCCTTCTGTTCTGGGTTTTATCTTCCCTCCGGTTCCTGACACTGAAGATCCGAGACAATGAGAGCCCTTCCCCTCAAAATGCCTGAGCTTTTCTTTCTGTTGTTGACATGAAACAGCCCCATTCTTGGATCAGCTCGTGCTTGGATAATGGCAGGAAGTCATGCGACAGGGCTGATACACAACACAGTCTAGTCCTTCGTTGTAGTGCATTCATAGGTTGCTAGCAGCCCTCTGGCTCTCCCTTCTCTTTGTCTCCTGGGTCTCGTTCCCCTGTAAGTCTGGTGCTTGAGAAAGCTGTTTACATTAGGTCTACAGCAATCCTGGCGTTGGGCTGCCACGTACTGTGAGTGAGAAAGAACGGTGACTGGGTTGAGGGCAGTGTGGGAGAAAAAAGAAAGGGTGGATTCAAGAGAGGGTGAGAATGTAAACTCAATGGGATTGGGTGATGAATGAGCTCAAGGAAGCAGGTGTGTCAAAGAGGGGTCCTGGATTTCCAGGCTGAACAGAACGTGGTTTCTCTGGTTGGCGAGAGGAAAATTCTCCCAATCCCTCTTGCTTCTTTTGGCTGGTCTAATCATTCAATCGGCACAAGACAGATTAACAGGAGAAAAAAATTGACTTGTTTGCTCAGCGACCTCATAGGTATGGGACCTGAAGAAACGCCTGAAGCGGGTAGCTTTCATGCTTTTTAGACAAACAACAAATGCGAGAAGCATCGAAAAGACAAAGAGCCTTAGGCTTGGGCGCCGATGAGTGAGGAGTCTGAGCTGAGCTGGGGCAGCAGATCAGTAAAGTCACAACGCTGTGTGCCTCGGCTTTTTGGCCCTTGATTTCACATGTCCGGTTGCCACGTCCAATGGCAACCATGCTGTCTGACAAAGTCAACGCATGGGGAGACCACCTTCAAAGAAGCGTGTTTCCGCCTGGTGGACGTGGCATTAGTGGTTCTGCGTGTGCTGTACTGACTATCCTATTTCTTAGTATTCTGACCTTTACAGTTCTGATTATTTTGAATTTGATTAGCGTGATCATGATATTGCAAATGGACCAATTACTATGGGCAATCAAAGTTCCTGGATCCTGCTAGAACAGGGAAGTCAGAATGAGACTGTGTCTTGGATCAAACCCAATATGACTATTGGGGAAATATTAGAAAAGTTAGAAAAACAGTCCATAGGAAAGCCCAAGGGGCCCACTCCGGCGGGATATTCTCTACCCAAGAAAAATACCCCGATAGACGAAGAAAATAGAAAAGTCCCACCAGCTTAATATGGCCCAGCTTATAAGTTAAACGGAAAGGAGGCCACCCCCAAAGGGAGGACGCGACATAATTAGCTTGGTAGTGGGGATTTTAGGGGAATTGCTGATAGGAATTTTATTCTTCTTCTTCCTATGCTTGTTTTATTCAAACCTAAAACAAGTATCTCGAGATGAAATAGAGAATGAGAAGGAGGAAGTTATTCAGGCTTCTCTAGAAAGTCAATCTATTGAAAAATGATTTATTGTTGCGTATTCAATTAATGGTAAAAGGTTATTAATTAAATTACTGTGTAATTCCTTACCGGGAACTTCCCAAGGAGAACTTATGAGCAAATTACATCAAGCAAGAATAGTCAATAAAAATGAAAAACATGTTCCTTGGCAAAGTCTGCCCGCTATGGAATAACCAGCATGTCAAGGTCCCCCTGGACGCCAATTAAGCAAAGAGCAGAAGAATTCTATTCGGAGATAGTTAATCCAACTTAAATCAGTTCATCCATTGTAAGTTAGTAGAATAAAATAATCTTACAGGAACACATAGTAATAGAAAGGGCACTTGGTTCATAATATTTTAGTAGAATAGAATTAAGAAATAGACATAGATCATGGATCAACCATTAACCATAGGCAAAGGAGTTAATTGAAATTCTGTCTGGCAAGTTAAATATTTGTTCTCAATTTCTAAGACCATTGTATAATGAATTATGATTTTTTGCTTGGTTTAATCATAAATCTATAACCTTAGAAAGTTAAGGCTTGCCAAAAAATCTTTATATAAGCAATGTGGAAAGTGACAATAAAGCGGAACAGCTTTGCACAGCCATCGAGTTGTGTAGCTGCCTGTCCCCCAGCGCCGACACCTTCCCCACCTTCGGGACCCCCTGGATCCTGCTGCAGCTTTACTGCGGCATCCGGTAATACAGACGTCTCTCTACTTCCTGGTGTCAGGAAGAGACCTTTCACGTGGGAGATTAATTTCCTGCTTTCAGGGGGCGAGAGAGAAGGTCAGAGCACCCTTCTTGCACTGGCTGTTTCTCAAGTAGGTTTAATTCAAAATAATCAATATGCCACAGTGAAATTCTTTGGGGTGGCCTGCCCTGAGCCCCAACACTGTCCTTTGCCCAATGCGTCAGTATTTAATGAATTTCTCCCAGGTGTCAGGCACTGTTAGGCCTTTCAGATACTTAGCTCCTTCACTCTCGTAAGAGATTTGGCAAAACTCACATTAAGTTATTCCTTATAAGGTCTGTTCTAAATCTCCTTTTCCTTTCACTGAGCAAGGCTCTTTCTGACTACTGGGGTCAACATCCAGAGCGAACCAAACCCAGCATGAAAAGGAGACACCTAAGAGCTGCACTAGTCCTTATCTGTGAAACATACTAGATACACACAAGTTTAAGTGACTAAAACATTCATGGCATAGTAGGCTAAAAATGATAAATTTGATGTAAATTATACTTCAATAAAAATATGTTTTTAAATTCTAAAGCAGAGTCTCTCCGTCTCTGTGCTGCTGACATTTCGGGCCTGATGGTTCTTTGTTGGGGGTGTGGGGGCCTGAACCCAAACAGCAGGATGTTCTGCAGCATCCCTGGCCTCTACCACTATCTGCCACTCGCACCCTCTCCTCCACATGTGACAGACAACCAAAAATGTCTTCAGGTGTTGCAAGATGCTCCCTGGATGGCAAAAGTGCCCGTGGTTTGGAATCACTGCTTTAGAGGAGTACTAAGTTCCTCTGTCGACTCCTTGGTATTATTACAAGTGTAAGTGCTAAGAAAGTATGCTCTTTTCACGTTGTTCAAGGTGTTAGGAAACCCTGTTCCATATAATGTACATCCATCTTCACTTTTATACCCTAAAGAAAGTGCCTTAAAAAAACAGGTAACAGGGTCTACTGGGATTGGCACCTCGGGCGGGCATCGGAACCTGGAATGGACAAAAAAGAGTGATGTAAGCATGATGGAAAGCCACCAAGGGCTTGCTTTGTCATCTCCAGTTTTGGTCCCAGCCTCCTCCTTGTCCCCAGGCCTCACATGGTAGGGAGGAGGGACTCAGGGTACTTAGATGGATACTGGCTCCTTTATGGGTCATCATCCCTATATCAAAGTGCTATTGGTTTTTCTTTTGTATTGTGATCAAATGTATGTTTTATTGCATAAACTTGTACCTGATATAAAATATTCACTGATAAGAACAACAATAACTATTTACTGTTACAAACACTTATTATCAGTTGTGACTTGTCACCCCTAAAAATATGGTGCAGGGTCACGCTGATCTCTCTGCCCTGTGTTTCCTGTATGGTTCCTGCCATCCTCTCCCATGTGCAGGTCAGCTTTTGAGTTTGAGCAGTCTAGCTGAAGGGAGTAGAAAGGACTAGGAGTCAGCTGGATGTAAAAGCAGTGCTCCAGCCCTCTGGACTCCATGCCGACCCTCTGACTGCAGTTGGTAGAATAGATGCCGCAGGTGCATGGAGGTTGATGGATACCAAGTGAGGGGACCTTGGGCTCAGACGGGATGGGAGTGGATGAAGGGGATGCAAACCCGAGGAGCAGAGGAAACTCTGTCCTTCCTCCCAGATACAGCTGCAGGGATGTGGCAAGACCCGGAGAGAACACAGTGCGGCCAGGTGTGCTACGTAGATGAGTTGTACCTGAGACAGGTGCATCAGTTAAGCTCACGTGGAGCTGTGAGTGCCCCAAGGTGCGGAAACAGCAGTTTACTTCCTCTCTCACCTGACAGCTGCCCCCAGCGCTCATGCCTGCCTGCACTTTCGTGTTTACTTCATAGCACTTATCATGGTAACTCTATGTGTCTAATTAACAAATCAGGCTTCTCCTAATGCACTATAACCCCTTGAAGGCAGTGTTTTAATCTGTCAGATTCACAGTGTCTAGCATATATTATGCAGTCACTGAAC
This sequence comes from Macrotus californicus, assembly GCA_007922815.1. Lineage (NCBI taxonomy): Eukaryota > Metazoa > Chordata > Mammalia > Chiroptera > Phyllostomidae > Macrotus > Macrotus californicus. Next base: position 28,389 of record VMDR010006426.1, on the reverse strand, counting down.
GTATATTGAATGAATGTATGTATGAAGGAGTGAATTAATGTTTAAATAGACAAATAAATGAGATGGAAATTCCTCATTTGGGCGGTGAGTCTTCCCAGGAATAAAGGCGGAAAAGGAGCTGAGGAAACATTTTATCCTGGAACCACACAGGAGGAAAGGGATAGCAAACATAATCCTGCTTATAGTTCTTAAAACTGTTTAATGTATTAAATAAAGTAATATAGGCACATGATTTAAAACAATTAGGTTCTACATGAGACAGGCTAGTAAGCCAGGACAAACAGACTAGGGAAACTGAGACAGACAGTTTACAGCCATCTAGTAAATTTTATCTTCCTTAAGCACTCCTCCCCCGCCAGAGGGTAAATAGCTTAATCACCCTACTCAGGGAGATAGAGGAAATCCAGGGAGTGGATTTCCCTTGGCCGACCACATTCAAGGACAGACGAAGTTAAGGGAACAAATCTCATTTTGGCGCTTCAATGCAAAGCTGATGAATATTCTATGGAGATCCTCCTCAAGATCTTCTGAAAGCCCTCGCCTTGAAAAACTCTCCTTTCCCCTCTGCCTTCAGGGAGCATGCTTGTGCCTTTCCCTTCCCCTCCTCTTCCCCCCACAGGCACAAATCTCCTAAACCCTAAGGAACCTCATGAGGCTTGCACTCAGGGAGCAATGGGCAGCTGGTCCCAGGCTAACCCCCTGAACCTGTCCCCAAAGTCCCCTTGTCTCTGACTTCTTAGTGAGCCAAAGCAGCCCAGCCTAGGTTCATTTCCCTAGCTAGTTCCTCTCCTGTTGCTTCTTCTACCTTAGGCCCTTCCTTCTTTCATTGTCCCCCACTTTGACAAATGTCCTCTAAAAATCACCTGGCCTCACATAGTGAAATCTTTTCTGCACGACACACAATGGGTCGGCCCTTGGCAGACCCGCCAAGAGCCAGGCCTGCTTTCCGGAACGGTACAGCGGTTTACACCTATTGCGGGTTACCCTGAATATTCTCTGCTCCCCAGAGGCAGCCACTAGATTCTGATTTTCAGGTGATTACCTCTGTGTATCTAAATACTGTGCTTGCACTGCTTTTTTGGTTTATCAACTTTAGGCATTATCTCTTGGCTTCCTGTTGTGAATGATAAGGATTTAGCTCGCTCACACTCCTTGCCTAGCAGAGGTATATCTTTATTTTTAGTTCCTCTATTGGTTACTGTTTCAACATTAAGTAATGGACTTAAATCTCTCTACAGTTATTTTTCAGCCGTATCTTTTTTTTTTTGAACACTACTGAGTGCTTTTTTTTTTGGATGCTATTGAACCCTTCTGTATCCTGACTACCTGGGGGCCCTGCAAGGGGTAGGCCTCATCCAGAGACAGGCTGAAGTCACCATTACACTGGTGGGACAAAAGGAACATAATGTCGATGGCATCACCATGAGCCAAGGTCTGGAACTCAAGGAGGAGCCCCAGCCCCTCGGAGACGTGTGCATGAGGGCCAGAAGTGCCCACACTGCAAAGGATCCTGGGCTTTAAAAGTACAATTTGAGTTTAGGGGGTGGGGAGGATTACACAACTATTACCTTCAAGGCATTTTTTTTAGCTGAGGAACCACAGACCTTCCTGTATTAATAGTCTGCATCAAGAGCATTATTCCAGAAGAGTCCTCAATAAACATCCCCATTATAGAGATGACAAAACAGAGGTTTAGGGATATAAGGGGAAAAAAACCCAGTAACTTCTTGACTTCTCCCTTTATTAAAATTAAAAAAAAACAACTTGCTTTTCTCTTAAAGTCTTAAGCTCTGTTTCCCAGTTTCTGATGTCTGTAATTTTATGTTCATATTATCAAGGCTGGTAAGGTTTACGTTTTGTTTCTTAACCATAACTGATTCCTCCTGTGGATGAAAAAGGGGCCACAAGCTAAACCTGACGAGCTCAGGGGAGGCCTGCCTGGCGGCCTCACAGTCTCAGAGACTAAAGTAACCGCACAGGATGGTCTGAAACGAGAGCTTTCTGACCAAAAGTGAGTCATGGTGGGCAGTCACGTCCTAGGCTGATATCTGTCCTGACAAAGGTCAATCTCCACCTTGACTGAGCCTGTCTGTTGCCTTTTTGCACTGGTAGCACACCTTTGGAATGTCAGGGTGATTTCCTTTCCTCCAGACCCCTCAGGGTCCCAGAGAAGAGACTGCAAACCCCTCGTTGCTATTGTGTTCATTGTTGACTGTTACCTATACTAAAGCCACAAATGTGAAAGAAGTATGTGCCTATTGGTTTTACTTCCTAACCAATCCCAAATATTTACCAGCTTTGCTCTCTCCCGCCTCCCTAATCTTTCACCGATGGCATTCATATAACCCCTTATGCCTTCTTCTGTGACTGTGATGTCTAAAATAAGGTGCAAAACTGCCATTCTTTGGAGCAGTTTCTCAATTCCTTGAGATTTTGCTTCCTGGCAATTGTCAGTTTGGCTCAGGTAAACTCGTAAGTATTCTCTCCAGGTTTAAACGTGTCTTGCATTGACACTCCACACTTCACCCAGCTCGATTCTAAAAGGCGAACATCTCTCCAAATCTCTCCAGCAGGGAGAGGAGTGGGGAGAGAGGCTTGGCAGTTCCTGTGAGACAGGGCCTGACTTGAGGGGTCACCTGGACAGGAATGAGGGGCTTTTCATGAAAGGGCTTTCTTCGAGGACCTGGAAGTGAGTGGGAGCCCAGTCATCACCTGCAGTGCAGTGGTACTCACCTGTCATTAAGTGCACGCAGGGGCCAGGCTGGCTGTGCCTTGAGAACTTCTCTTCAACAGTAGCCGCCACCTCACTGATGTTATTGCGACCTGGCGACTCCTGTCCATCCCAAAACCTTTGCTCAGCCCCCATTTGACGTAGCCTGTAGAGGTAATCCTCATTTCATAACATCCTGGGACATCAATAAGCACTCCCCAAAAAAGCCTTAAAAACTTCTCAGGAAAATTCCCCTGCACTGGTCCTGGAATTCGAGGAGGTGCGAACACACCCGCTTAAACTGGCCACTTCTGGGCCTGGAGCAGTGGCTAGATGTTGCCCCCCAACAGACTTTTCGCTGACCCCTCACTTTCCTCCTCACTTCACCTGCCTGTGCCATCCCTACAGAATGTCGGGAGGCAGCTCTCCATGGCATTGCTACACATTTTATGACAGCTTTTGTCCAAACCACCAGATCATTTGCTCAGCAAAGGTTCTTGGAAACTGGAGATAGCATCTCTGTGGGTCAGAGGACAGTTTTGTTTCATGCCCAGCATAATAAAAAATAGTGTCTTTCTCTGGGGCACAGGTGGGCAGCTTTGCTAGATGTTTCCTCAGCAGCGAGGTGAACCCCTGTGTGGTCAGTATTCACCCCTGCTTGCTTCGCATTGCCCCTGAGGCTGGGGGGCTGGCAGACCTGATGTGAATTTAGGGCTCACTCCCTCTGCCATGCTGTGAATAATGAACTATCTACATCTGTTTGGGCTGGTAGCTTCCTTACTGCCTATGACAGTGTGGCAAATCGGCAGACCTACCAGCTGTGTAGCCATGTCTGTTCAGGGCCATCTTGGCCACTTGACTTGCACCCTCTGAGGGGCTGTGGGCTTCCTCCTGGGAGCCAGACCCTTCCCTCATATTCAAGGCAGTGGCTTCCTCCATTCTCATGCCTCTGATGTCCCTTAGCTGTCCAGGCCTCCCTTCAGTTCTTTTGCCTGTACTGTCATTCCACGAGGTGTCATGTTTGGGGGTGGTAGATTATTCATGTGGGTGCTCAGATTACCTGTGGGAACAGAAGCTCCATTTGCATTTCTATGTAGGCTGAAGAAAGAATACAGAGGGAGGCTTTTGAGATTTTTTAGTAGCTTATATCATACAACTTTCAAGAACTAAATTGCATAAGGCACCCTAACAAGGGACATTTTTGCTAATTCCAAAATCTCTCCCTCCTGCATAGCTGCTCAGATATATACCAGAGAGATCAGCAGAACCTTTTACCTATCAGAGGCTGAGTGGTGTTTTTCAGCTGCAGCAAAAGAGGAAGAGGGAAGAGGCATGTGGTGCCCCACTGCAAATCTCAGAGATCAGCTGCATGGACTGGTTCACAGAACACCATCCACACGTTTCTGTGTGCAGGGGCTGAGTGAGCCTACAAATGCTAGACTCCTGTGCAGCTAGGGTGCGTCAGACCACTCACCTGGTGAGACTTTGAGGTAGAAATGAGGCCCTGGCTGAGGACAAAGAGGCTACTTCTTCTGAAAAATACTATTGTGGAGGTTTTTGGTAGTTCTGGAACAGTGTGGTGGGGGTTCTATTGTTAATATCTGATGTCATGGGCATGGTTCCTGCTAGCCTATACAGCATCTTCATATTAATTACAAAAAGGTACCTAAATGCCGCCTTAAAGCACCTGTAAAAATAATTGTCAGTATCCTACTATATTAGAATAAGACACCATCTCCTGGAAATTGTAATAAACAAATCTAAGATGTCTACAGTATGGATAGCATGGCCTGGGATTATAAAGAGAATCTTGATAAGAGATGCTAATTGGCCTGAGGTGGCATTAGGGAGGTTATTGTAAGAAGGGTTTACTGGGGTGGTTCCCTAACCCAAAACTGGTTCTGTCTCTAGTTGTTTTAGAAATACATAAGTCTACCTATAATATCCCTTAATTAATCCCTTTCTGCATAAACTGGCTAGATAGAGAGGGTTGTTGAAAGCCACTACAAACTCTGATCAATACAGACAGACATGACAGAGAAAGTAGCAGCAGTGAGGAAACGAGGAAGAAGACCTAATGGGTCTTTGGCGTCTGTGGGGGGAAAAGAAGGGTCCCTTAGAAAGAAACCCATAAATAGAGCAATCAGCCTCCACTTGACTGCTAGGAAGAGGGTGAGTTCCCTGAAAAGGATTCATAACATACACATGCAGGGGAAGGTTATAGGTTAAATAGAGGAGAAGAAATATATTTGTTTGAGAAATGAATTTACTAAAGAATTTAAATTAAGCAAAATATACTTTTTTCCCCAAATGAGTGATGCTTTGCAATGTACTGGTGGAATGCTTTTGACATGAATAAACATGTGACCCCATTGATTTAGCTGAGTTGCAGGGGAAGTGGCTGTCTAATTCATGCCACAAATGAATTCGCTGATGAAGTACAGGGCTCCTGGGGTGGGGGCAGGAGAGTGGAGGGGGGGCCTGGAGATGTGGGGCAGGGCTCTCTGCCCTGTTTTCCCAGCTGCTGTGCTGGTTTTCCTCCCTGGTGTGGGAAACCTCAGCTTAGAACTGTTTCAGCCAGGTTGCCTCTCCTTTTCTCATGCAACCTTTCAGTCATTGTATTAGTTCTTGCACTTGTGGTCAAAACTAGGTAGAGGAGGGGACTAAGTCCTTGATTTTGTTATCAGTTTAAAGACTATATCTCCCATACAGCTGAATCGCCTACTTGCAGATGGAAAAAATATAGTGCCCTCCCTCCCCTCAGAAGACAGAAAGAGACTTTTGCTTGCATTTTCTACTCCCTTGGATTTCTTATCTCCACCTCTCCACAGTGACCCTTCCTTCTCTTACCCCCTTGCCCTCTCTCTCAGTTTGAATTTAGTCTTTCAGCTTCATCAGTTCTTTCCTGGATGTGTTACCAGTGTTGTTGGCTTGGCAAACAATTCAGAGCCAAGAAGTTTAGCACAAGAGGAATTTTTTTTTAGCAAAGTGAAAGTACACTCAAAGAGAATTGAGTTGGCTGCTCAGAAACCTTCCTAGGCCTTTTAGAAATAAAGCCATGGAGCAGAAGAAGTGAGCCTTTGGAGAGAGGTTCAGAGAGGTAGCCTGGGACAAACTGCCACGACCCGCTGCTTCCCTGGTTGCAAATCTCGTGCGGACCCTTAGAACCTAAGAGAAAGAAAGCAAAGGTGCACATCTGAGAAAAAGAGGGTGCAGGCAAGCTCTAGAGAGAAAGTGTGACCTAGGCCCTTTGTCTTAAGAGTTTTTATTGATTTCCTAAAGGCTGGAATTTTAGGGGAGTTTTCAGGGAAAGATCTCAATAGAATAATCATCAGCTTTCAAGGTGTTTCCTTCAGTATGCTGATTCATCAAAATGAGCATATAGGGTCAGGGTTGTAGCCTCTACTGATTGGTCAGCACTAGGATAGGGGGTCCCTAGTCATTACATCTGGTCCTGATGCCAGCCATGGTGTCACTTCATCTACTTTTGCTGCTTTTCTGGGCCTGGAGCTGACACACAACTGAGGCCTAGATGTTGTCTCTAGTTTGACCAAATCTCTGTCTCTGCGGCCAACAGACTCAAGGCTTTGCTCCTAAGATTATTTAATGTTGATCAGAACCTCATTGTCCTGGGGGTTTCATACTTAAGGGAGTGGACGTGCAAGGGAGAAGGAGGCAAGAGAGTCAGGGTGCGACATGAGGCCAGTTTGAATCAGCTAACTGTCTCAGTCTCCCCATTCTGCTTGCCAAGGAATTTTTCTAGCTTTTTACCATCCTGCCTCAGATGGCTCTGTGGCAGGTAGTCAGACAAATGTGAGCAGAGCAAGGGTGATGGGCCAGGTACGGAAGGTTGCCAGGGTGGAAAGCTCCTGTTACTTAGCAATGGGGAAAACTGGGCTGGGACCTTGACCACAGGGTGACCTTTCCTCCCCTAGCATATCAACAGTCATGCAGTTTAGGCTCCCTGACCTTTCATTTACTGGTCATGTAGTTCAGACTGTTCCCTGGCCTTTCCTCCCTTGCTATATTGCTGGTTATGTGGGCTAGACCTCCTGAGAGGGGGAATAAATAAGGGGAATGGATAACAACCCTTAGGAATTAAGCCCTCAGGACAGTGAGGTTCTGGCCCGTAGCAAATACATCTTGGTCTCATCTTCCTTTCAGCTCCAGGCGCAGCACAGAAGCAAAACCAGACAAGCAACACCATGGCTGACATCAGGCCCGGCTGCATTGACTAAGGACCCCCTGCCCTGGTGCCAGCCCATCAGTAGAGACCACACTCCTGAAAGGACAAACCCAAAAAGCTGGTGAATATTCTACTGGGATCCTCCCTTGAGACCTCCAGATAAATACCTTCAAGACAGAGGACCCAGTGCTCCGCACATGTGTACCTTTCCCCGTCCCCTTTCCCAAACCCCTTCCCCCCAGGCTTGTTTTCCTTGCCTCTCTCTTTCTCCTCAGGTCGAAGGGCTTTTCTTTTGCCTCTGTAACTTGTTTCCTGAGCCTGTTTCTTCTATGGCTCATATCTTCTACTTCTACACAGGGGTGTCTAACCTTTTGGCATCTTTGGGCTGAAAGGGTCAGGCCAGTTTCCCAGCCTGCCAGACTGCTCATGACCCAGTCAGGCCAGTTTTCTGGCTCTCTGGACTGCCCAGGACTCAGTTATCCCGATTCACTAGGTAGCCCGCGGCTCCATCAGAACTCTGTCTCACCTCACTCAATAGACATCTGGTGCCAGACGTAATGGCCCGTGGTCAGACTGACCCTCTTGTACCTGGGAACAGCCCGGCCCATTACTTAACCCATTGTCCAGACTTACATCCTGAAACCCTGAGGCACCTGCCCAGAGGAACAAGAGACTAACCCCTCCCCATCCCCCCATGAACCCCACTTAAAAAAAAAAAACATTCTTACCTCCCCTCGGGGCTGCAGTGGGCTGCAGTGCAGCATCAGATAAAGGCACTTGGATCAGATCATCTGGCTCTTCCTGCCTCTGTCTTGAACATTTCTAACATGGGCCACCCTGGAAGAAGAGTTGTCTTGGGCCACACATTAAATACACAAATGCTAACCAGAACAAACAAAAAAATCTCAGTGTTTTAAGTAAATTTACGGTTTTGTGTTGGACCACATTCATAGCCATCCTGGACCGCATGTGGCCTACGGGCTACAGGTTGGACACCCCTGCGAATCCATGACATTCTAAATACACTTCTTTTATAGTTTGGTCTTGACTCTGAGTTCTTTCTTAGCCAGAACTCAAGTACTGAGGTGGCTGAACCAAGGTCCAATCATCTGCAACATTCTGGTGCTGTTCTGCCACCAACAGATCCAGGGCTTTGGGCCAGGAAAGTGCTGGAAAAGAGGGCAGGCAAGAGTCTGTCCTTGGGGAGTGGCAGAAGGAAGCATCCAGACCCTTGACACTTCCCAGCTGAACAAATCTGTGGCCATTATGTTAAGAAGCTGTCTGCCTCATTTTGTTATTCTAATCCGTTTTGTATTCAACCCCAGGAGGAAGAAGGGCAAAGGAGAAAAAAAAAATCTTTCCTGTCACATATAAAATAACGCAGATGTTAACTGATGATTACAAAAGACTGTCAAGCAGGCCAAGAAAACGCTAGGAGGAGCGGGGGTTGTTGGAGGAGCTGAGTGTTCAGGGCAGATGCTCTGGAGGATTGAATTACAGAGAATGAGGCTGTAGGTGCCCCTCCTCCTTGCTCCCTCCACTCCCCACTCCCTTCCCCAACCCCCCAGCCCCAGCTCCTTAGGGCTGGGAGCTATCTGAAGCCAGTAGGAAAGAGAGTTTGCACTATATATCTGTAGGAAGCACTGGTTTTGGAAGATGATACCCAGCTCTGCATGTGTGTATGTATGTGGGTGACTTTTTCATGAGGTGTTACTCAGAGGCTCTGCATCAGGACAGTGGTAGGCTAAGCACGTATGGCTTCTGCCTCCTCTGCAGCCATTTCCCCCTCTTCTGGCAACAGCCAGTGATTTCGTGTGGGGGACACCTTCCTCACTCTCAGTCCACATAGTCAGTGGGACGGACACTCACCCAACCCAGCACCCCTACTCCAAGCTGGGCACTTATACCAACCCAAGCCATTGGCCACTGTGATTCTACTGGGGCGTCCATACGACTTGGCTTAGGAAGATGAAAGTCAGCCCCAGGACTTCCTGCTGTCATTTTTGTGAAAAGGGGGCTTGCTTTCTGCTGTGGGTGCTAAGTGGATGGGGTGTGAGTCTGGAATGGCTCCTGGCTTGCTTTGCAAAAGCCTGCCTGAGAATGCAGCCACGGGACGACACCCAGTTATGCGGTGAAGTGGAGGTCCGCCAGAACTTTGAGCATTTGCTTCCAGCTGCAGCTGGAACTCATCCTATCTGGGGATGAGAAAGGGATCACACACTAAACCTGACCAGCTCAGGGGAGGCTTGCACGGTGGGCCTTACCAAGTCGGAGACTAAAGTAACCACCCAGGATGGTCTGAAATGAAACTGCCTGGCTACAGCGAGTCATGGCGGGCAGTCGTGTCCTGGGCCGGTAACTTCCTTGACAAAGGTCAACCTACTTTAACTGAGCCTGTCTATTGCCTTTTTGCATCTATGATATCATACCTTTGGAATGTCAGGGTAATTTCCTTTTTCCAGACTGCTCTGAGCACAGTCTTCCACCAGAGCCCTCCACTGTGATTATTGTGTTAATTGTTAACTATTCTACATCCACTTATGCAAAAACAGTATGTGTTTATTCGTTTTACTTTTTATCCAGTTCCAGAGATTCCCCACATTGCTTTCTCCTGCCTCCCTAATCTATTACCAATGAATTTCCCCTCTGATTCTGATGTATAAAATAAGTGGTAAAACTGCTATTTTCCAGAATATTTTCTCAATCTGTTGAGATTTTGCATCCCAGTAATTGTCAGTTTGGTTCAGATAAAGTCATAAAAATTCTTACAGGTTTGGACAATTCTTACATTGACATACCACTCCAGGACTTTTTATTTTATTTTATTATTTTTATTTTAACTAATCATTTATTTATTTTTTTTACCCCAGGACTTTTAAAACACAGACACCTGTATGTACGTCTTCTTCCCTCCTTTTTACTTTTACCGTTTTGCATCCGGCTTTCTGTCACTTACAGCCAAAAGGGTCCTTCCTAGTACAAGTGGCTGCAGAAAGCCCTGGAGGCTTGTCAAGGTCCCTGTGCCAGCGGAACAAAGTGATTGCAGCTGCTTTGCCATTGCCCTGTGCTGCTCTTTCTGTGGATGAAGCCTGATGGCTATTTCCAGGTCCTGTCTGTCTGCCTTGGAGCACACAGCTGCCTCTGAGAAAGACCGCCAGCCAGGACCCAGCGAAACAATCAACGTGCTCAGCTCTGTGCTATTGGACAGCGGTGCTCTCCAAGGACACCCTGAACAAAAACGAATGTGAACAAGAGTCCAACACATGTTCGGAAAGCTAGAGTTTCAACTTGCACCCATGTGCAAAGGAATAATTGTTCTCAGACCCCCTGGAAGAGACAGCTCTTGGCTCACTGACATGAGCTGATGTGAGAAAAATGTTCCTTGAGTGAAGGCAGCAGGAAGCAGCTGTGAAGGGTGTGAGCAATTAGAACAGAGAGGCCAGTTTTATATTTTACTTATTTGTCTAGCAAACTTTGATGGGGTGTCTTTTATCGTGCTACGGACAGAAACACTAATAAAAGATAAAGTTCAGGCTCTTGTGACCAGGAGAAGTTTCTGAGATGCCCTAAATTAAATTACAGCAGGTCCGAGGAGACAAGAGAGGTTAATCACCACCACTGCAGGGCAAAACCAACAGAAGACTGCTCACCTTCCTGAGTGCATGTTGAAACTTTCAGTTAGCTGCCATGTGGCTATTTCCCGCCGCCCCGCCCCCCGAATACCTACAGAGAATAGCCAGGAGCCACTAACCATCAGGCACCTCTCTTCTTGCCCAACATGTGGATTGTGCCCACAGCCAATCCAAAGGACCGTGCACTTCCTCCTCACAGCTTCTGCGCCTGCGGCACGACTGGCCCACTTGGCTCCTCCTGCCCGTTTCATCTACAGCCAATGTTAATTGTTTCAAAACAAACAACAGCTTTCTTCCCCAAACTCTTTCCAAGTAGCCCTGCTGCTGGCGGTTCAGACTGCATGCCCAAGACTTGGTCCTTTCCTGGCGAGCATTTGGCTCAATAAAGCCTTTTTTTTCAGAAAAACTTTAGGCTGTGGAAGTTTTTTTGGTTTAACGTTCTCAGGGAGCTTGCAGGTGGGTGAGAGAGTCAGGCAAGAAAATCCATGGATAAATAATATAATAAATGACACTTTAAATGAAAATAATGAAAGTGTGGTGTACCTACCCAACAGCATCCCTCTCTTCTTTCTTAGTTCATGGACTCCTGATTTTATTCAAGGAAGCTAGGTGCTCAGAATGAACCATGATAGATCTTAGCTAGTGATACCCAAATTTTTATATACATTAGAACCACCTTGAGCAGGGGTTCCCAACCCCTGGACCATGGACGGACGCTTGTTAGGAACCAGGCTGCACAGCAGGAGCTGAGCGGCGGGTGAGCCAGCAAAGCTTCTTCTAATTTACAGCTGCCCCCCATCGCTGGCATTACCACCTGAGCCCCGCCTCTTGTCAGATCAGCAGAGGCATTAGATTCTCATAGGAGTGTGAAACCTATTGTGAACTGCACATTCGAGGGATCTAGGCTGTGTGCTCCTTCAGAGAATCTAACGCCTGAGGATCTGGGGTAGAGCCGAGGCGGTGCTGCTGGAGCTGGGGACCGGCTGCAAGTACAGAGCATCATCAGCAGAGAGGTGTGACCGCACAGAGGCCATAATAAATCCATTGCTTGCAGACTGTCATCAAAACCCTGTCAGTGAGTGGCAAGTGACAATTAAGCTGCATCTGGTGGCAGGCTTTAAATCGGAACCTGACACTTTAGTCTGCTCATGGCCCACCCATTATTTTGTTGACCACTTCCGTCTGTGCCTCTTTCCCGCATTCCACACTTGTCTCAGTCACAGTTTTGGTGAGCCCACATGCTAACCCTAGCATGTGGTGTGTTGTATAATTATTTCATTGTATATTACAATGTAATAATAATAGAAGTAAAGTGCACAATAAATGTAATGCACTGGAATCATCCCCAAACCAATCCCCCCAACCCTGGTCCATGGAAAAATTTCTATTTTTTCCACAAAACTGGTCACTGGTGTCAAAAGGTTGGGGACTGCTGACCTAGAAGGCTTTTAAAACCCAGAATCCTAGGCCTTCCCTCTGGAATTTGTATTTCTAACTAGTTACCAGGTGATGTTGATGCTGCTGGCCTGAGGACTACTAATCTAAATCAAGCATGGTGTCCTGGTTTACCTGCTCTGGCATTGGTTCAGAGTTGGGCATGGGACCAATGTCTGGCCAATGAAGTCAAAGGGAAACGCTTTGGGGGAATTCCAGGAGGAAGTTTTGCTACCTGGGAAAAAGTGAGATAAAAGGAGAAATGAGTAGATTTATGTGAAGAGATGCTGTTTGGAGCTGCTGTTGCCATGTGGTGTCTCTGTGGACATGGCTGAGTTTTGCATAAACCCTGAGCCAAAGACCTGACGTCGTTGAGGAGCTAAGCAAACCCCGGGATTGTCCACCTTCAGACTCTTTGTTGTGTGAAATGGTTTGCAGGTAGAGCTGTGAGTATCCCGGCTGATGCAGAGGGCCAGCAGTCTGAGGCTGAGGGGGATGGAGCCTCAGGAAAGGCTTCCCCGAGGAGGTGACTCAGTCTCATTTCACAGCCCTCCAGGGAGGATGGTTCCCATCTGTGCTTTCCCAAATGACACATGATGACACTCTATAGACTCACTTTATAGAGCAACTTTCGAACTGGCTAAACTAGAAATGTTAAATATATGAGTGCCGAGGGTTTATTTCATATGTTAAAACTATGTGGGAACAGACAATAAGAAAACTGTTAAATCTACCTGTGGTGATGTCAAGGAAAAATTTGTGTAGGAGGTGATATTTGGGCCAGGCCACTTAGAGCTGATGTGGGGTGGGGGAGAGTGTAGTGCTGCAGCCTGCTACGTGGTGTGTACCCAGATGTTTGTGGGGCTTACCTGATCTTCAGAGCACACTGTCCAGAGGAAATGGCTCTGACAACAGCCAGAGGCACGGCTGAACTTGGCATCTCTGGTAAGAGCACATACTTTGATGTGGTGACTTAGAGGCAGTAGGGGTAGACTGTGCCGTGATATGAAAAAATTTGGGAGGCATTAATTAGATTAAATTAGAAAACAAAATCAAGGAGATCAAATAGGTAAACAACATTAACTAAAAATGAAATTTCCAACCCTCACAGACTTCTGAAACCCATCCCCCCTGACCTTTTCTGCCTCAGGAAGGTTAGTCCCTTTGTCTTGAGGGACCAAGACAAAGGGTAGTCCCCACCCTCCTTTGTCTTAAGGAGGCAGTCCCCTGGTACCACCCCCCACCCTCAGTAGGAATTGTTCCATGCCCTACTTCTGGTTTTACTATTCCAACAACCAAAATCTAAATATAACATGAGCAGGGGTGGAGCGGGGTAGGGCAGAGCAGGTTGTAAAATGAGCCAGAACATGATAATAAAAATGTGATCATTTGTGGAGCAGGCCAGGTGAATAGATGAGATCGCTTACAGCTGGGCTGACCAGTCCAGGGGCCCCACTCCCCCAGCCTCCACCCAACCACCACAACAGTGAGGAGACCAGTAGCTCCACACATCTGTAAGTCACTGCTTACTTACATTTTAAAAAGTTCCGATGATGTTACTGAGAATGGATTTGGAGAATGCTTAAACAAGAGTGATGGAATATGGTTTCGTTTGGGCTGAATTTAATCCTATTTAGTGCAGTTATATGCTAGCATGGACAGGCGAGGTTGGCTTTTCTCTTCTACAGAGAAAATAACTTTCTAAGTGATTTAAAACAATGGTTATTAAAACAATACAGAAAAGTTCAGCATCTGTAAATCAGATTTCAAATCTGGTCCCAGAAAATATTCACCTTAGACCCACTGTCTAGGGAAGGTAGCTACTTCTTTCTGTCTTTTAAATAGCAGCTGTGTTGAGATGTAAGGCACATCTTACAAAAGTCACCCTTTTAGAGTGTACAATTCAGTGGTTTCAATAGATTCACAGATTATACAACCATCCCGTCTCTCCAAGACGGCTGTGTCCGATGGCACCCAAGAGGGTCTGTAGGTAGGTAGCCAGCATGACTTTGAATGGACAGGCAATGATCTTTTGGCCTTAATTCTAAATTTGGACAATTAGAAAAAAGCCCTGACTGAATGAACACATGTTCCAGTGGAAAGGGGCCATGCTTGGTGAGTGGGGGAGCAAGGCGTCTGCCTCATCTGAATGCCATCATCACTTGATCTAACATCTGTTCTCAAGAGTCAGCCAGTATTTCGCCTTCACTACAAAGTCTGCCGAGAGTTTTCTTTCCCCCTCATCAGGCAAACTGAGGTGGTCGATCCTTGTTCCTGAGATGGTGACTGTTCCTGAGGTCCTGGATTTTTTCCCAATGACGTGTATAGCCCTAGTTTATCACAAGACACCCCATTCCTGTTGCAACCTTGGTTTCCCAGGCCATGTTTTTGTTTTGTGGTTATACATGAGATACTCTCTGAGGTTCTCAGAAGTAATGCGGGGCTGGGGAGGGGACAGAGTGGCAGGTGGAAGCCCTGTGCCTGCAATCAGCAGGTGAGGGCTGAGGGCAGGACAAGGTCAGCAGCAACGTAAGGATGATCTCATGGGTGTTCTGGCTGGTGGAACGGCTGTGCGCTGGTTAGACAAGTCCCGGAGCTGCCCCCTCGCAGTTCTGTCCATCCCATGAGACGATCTCTGTAAAGCAGGTCTGAAGGCCTGCCTCACAGGTGTTGTCTTTCTCTAGTTCTGTAATTCACTTTATTCACAGGGATAACAATCTTTGCGACCCCAAGTCCTGAGCATTGAACCAGGCAGGGGTTATCCCAAGAAGAAACCATTTCCAGGGCACATAGTGACTCAACTCAAGTGGAAAACAGTCCTCTTAGCACATCAGAAGGGACTTTTTGACAAGTGGTGTCTTGCCAGGGACTTGACTCAAAACAGATCTCCAGTGGCCCAGAGGAGCAGGAGGGGAGTTTCAGAAGCAGTGGTGGGAGGGCTGCAAGAGCTTATAGGAATTGCCTCCGTCACGCCGGGCTGTCCATCCTCTGCAGAACACTCTGCTCACCTTTGCAGCTTCAAACCAGCACCCAGACACCAGAGTCTGTCACGCCAGGAGCTCGGGAGACCTTGTAGACATTCTCTTCCCTCTCTTTCATGGTGCAGGTGAGGGATCCAAGACCCAGAGACATGAAAAGATTTGCCCAAAGCCACACAGTGGGGAACTGCGAGCAGAACCTGGATCTCCTGTTTCCTGGTTCCAATATTTCCAGTGTAGTAGCCAGGCAGAAGGTGTGGCAACCGCATGGATTTGCTTTCTTGCTGATCCATCTGTGGTCCTGGTGCAGAGCTCAAGCATCAGTCAACACACGGTAGGAAGTGCTGGCTGGGGCTCCGGTTTATGGGGGCAGGATGTGCGGCTGTGTCAGCACAGACAGGATTTAAAGCAGTGCCATGGCAACCAGCACTCACTCTGGCCCCAGACAGCACTGTGAGCTACAGAGTGTAATCGGAAATGACTTCTTCCTTGCTGACCGGAGTGCTCAAGCTTCCGTTTCCCCTACAGCCACTGACTCCAAAACATGTCAAGCACTGAGTGCGGCAATATGACTAGTCCAGCTTCCTTACGCAGGGTTGGGGGATTTCTCACAGGACAATAAACTCAGAAGAGTTGGAAATCCCCAAGAATTACTGCCTGGCAGTACAGGTTTGCAGTCTGGCAGTATGGTTTTGCTTCCTCTTAGAGCAATGCATTGCTTCCAAGTGTGTTTGCCGACCACTAATATTCCAAAGAGGTGCCCAAGGGGGTGAAGGGGAAGGGAAGAAGGAAGGGCCTACTACTGGTATCTTTCTTTCTTTTTTAAAAGAGGAGACAGGTTTTTTTTTTAATTTTTAAGATTCTACCTGTTTATTTTTAGAGAGAGGGAAAAAGAAGGAGAAAGGGAGGGAGGAAACATTGATCGGTTGCTTCTCATACACACCCCGACTGGGGGCCGCACACTGACTGGGGACCTAACCCATAACTCAGGCTTGTGCCCCTTTGGGAAATGGAACTGACAACTATCCACCTTGTGGGACAGTGCCCTACCAGCTGAGCCACAAGGGTCAGGGCTGGCATCTTGTATATTGCAGGTTCTGCTGCTACCAAAACAAAAAAAAACACAAAAAAGAAACAAACAAAAAAGTCCAGGAGCAGTTTGGACTGAGCTAAGCTTCATTGGTAGGCTTGATTATTAGGCCACTCTCCTGAGGTGCTGAAGCCTTTTTGATTTTAACTTGAATGCTCACGTAACCTGTCCACAGGACTCTTCAGACAGATCATCTGTCGTCCCGCAAGTGCCTTCCCTTTCTTCTTCTGAGTTTCTCCGTGGGCACCTTGGAATAAAGACTTCTGAGCCCTTGACTTGTAGGTGTGCTTCCTGAGCATTGCTTGGCTGACACATTGGGTGTAAGTGCCATTCTCAGCATCGAGCCTTCCCCTCCCCCTCTTCCTTTCAGCTGGTTTTTGGTTTCCTTGGTGACAAAGTACCTTGGGTGCTGAGGATGAGGACAACTCAACGCCACAGGCAGGGCAGAGCACTAAGACATAATTTTATGGTAACCAAAAAATATTGCTACTTATTTGTCACCACTAAAAAAGAAAATGAAGGAGGACATACCCAATATGTTAGAAGAAGCCTCATTCTGGGTGAAGCTCTTGAACTTGAACAACCCTTCCAGTCATCCTAACTAATTGCGATAAAAGTATTATTTAGGATGCTTTGTGCTGTAAGTAACAAACCTTCCTGCAAGTAGCTTAGAAACACAGCAGTTAAAAAAAAAATGATGTCACTTCAAAAGAAATCCAGAGGTAGGGATGTTAGTTCATTGTTGACAAACTGCTGCTATGGCAAACTGCTACCAGCTTGGTGGTGTAAAGCAACCACATTTATTCTCTCCTAGTCTGGAAGCCGGAAGTCCAAAATATTAGTTTCACTGGACAAAAGTCAGCTGGGACTCCAGGGAGAATCTGTTTCTTTGTCTCTTTTAGGTTCAGGAAGACTTCTGTATTCCTTGGCTTATGGCCCCTCCTCAAACCACTGCACTGTCTTGCTCCCACCAAATCTCCCTCTGCCTTCCTCTTGTACCCACCCCTGCGATTACGTCCAGGGCTCACCTGGATAATCCAGGACAATCTCTTCATCTCAAAATCCTGAACTTAATCACACCTATGAAGTCCCTTTTGTTACATACGGTAAGAGCTGCAGGTTCCAGGGATTAGAACCGGCACCATGCATAGTTATTACAATACCGCTGACCGTGTTCCCTGTGCTGTGCATTATATTTCACGACAACTTTTACAGCTGGAAGTTTGTACTTCTTCCTCCTTTCCCCCCATTTCCCTCCTTCTCTCGGGCAACCATCAGTTTATTTTGTTGGTTAGTTTGTTTTGTTTTTTAGATTCCACATATACGTGCAATCATACCAAGTTTTTAATCTGACTTATTTCACTTAGCTTAATACCCTCAGTATCCATCCATGTTGTCACAAATGGCAAGATTTCATTTTTTTTTTTAAATAGCTGCTGCTCAGTCATTCTCAGTGTTATGGCAGCATCTCCCTTCATGGTTTGAAAATCACTTTAGGGATCTAAGCATCACATCCTCAGATGGCCTTGTCCACACCCACAAGGGAAGGTGTTCCCATCCTTTCTCTTCAGTTATCAAGGAGGACCTGCTTCTCGGCAGAAGCCACAGCACGTCCAGAGCCAAGACTGGGCTGCCCGCCTGAACTCGAGCTGCGGAGGAGGCTGAGAGTTTGCTAGTCTGGCCTTTGCAACCTGCATGGCAGGATGGGGGTGCTGCTGCCAGAGTGAGGAAGACTGCTGGGCTGCGGGCAACCCCCTCTTGAAGGTCCTGCGGGAGCGTCCACAGGCATGAGTGTCACCGAAGAGCTCTTGTTTCTAGGCAGCCATAAGAAGCACGTGTGATAAGAAGATAATCACGTTCATTTACAAAAGAGTATTCTATTTAACTGCCAACCATGGATGGAAGAAATGATGTTTAATATTTGTGTGTGTGTGTGTGCATAAAGCACCAGACATATGTGGACATGAAACATATGTCCTTTAGGGACAACATGATAATCGAGTTATCCTTTTATTCATTCAACCAACATTTGAATCTCTTTCTCTGTGCCAGACTTCTCCAGCAAGGACTGCAGTTACAAATAGTAATAAAAAGAGGATCCTGGCGTCCAGGAGGTCCTGGATCACTGTGAGAGAACTAGGCAATCTAAGTGAAGAAATCGTGTATCCCGGATGGAGACATGAGGTAGTCGGCTGGTGCGCAGTGATGTTTTATGGAACCCAAGGGCTGGCAAGCTTCCGGAGGGATAGAGGCAGGAAGTGAATGCTCAGGAGCCGGAACTGTCTGATGGTCTCTCACTTTTCCAATTCACAGTTCCTTCCCTCCAATGCCAGCCCTCTTCTCCTTCTCTGTCTGCATGACCGCATGACCATAGTCAGCCACCCTACAACCGAAGGCTTCTCTATACTTGGCTGTTTCACTGTGGTGTGGTGAGGGCATACCATCCTGTAGCTCCTCCAGCCAAAGGAGGAGGCTTGTAGGGCCCGGAGGCACCCACAGGTAGCTCTCAGGGATACTGAAAGAGAAGAGGAAGTGGGGGCAGACACAGGCGGTGGTTGTCATTTGAGTCACTTAAGTTAGCTGTCTGTACCTACTTGGAGACAGCTTGTTCCATTTCTCTAAGCCTGGCAAAGGGTGAAGTAAATCCTTCCTGGCTTGGGAGGTGGAAGGAGCCGCCCACCTTTGCCCCTGGGGAGCCTGGGGGCAGGCTGCCCTGGAGGCAGGTGTGGGGACGTGAGTCTGGACAAGGCCAGACCTCTTTGTGTTTTGAATGGAGTAGGAAAAGTTGCTGCACAGAAATAACCATGACTGCAGAATGTGTGTGGGATTTTCTCTCACCCTCAACCTGTTTCTGCTCCCATCCTGGCCTCACCGCCAGGAAGGAAGAGGTTGAGGTGCTGTTGCCCCTGACAGGCCACTATTACTCCTGGAACTCATTGAAGAGTTCCATTTCCATAGCCAACTACCAGGTACATGCTTTTAATATGAATTAGTCTTTCTGGGGTCAACATTTCAGGTCGCAAAGACCCCAATCTTTAGGAAAGCTGGACTTCACCATTGGGGAAGGAGAGAGGGGTAGAAATGCGGACGCAGTCTTCGCTGTTATCAGCTGACATTTCTCTCCAATGCTAACATGTTTCACTTCGACTTCAAATTCAGAAATGACATTGGTAAGAATACTGGGGTCATCTTGTTTTATTTTTATTTATTTATTTTTGTATTTTTGCTGCTCTAGTATTTTTAAATTGAATTTATGGAGGTGACATTGGTTTGCAAAATTGTACAAGTTTCAAGTGTACAAGTCAATAAAACATCATCTGCATGCTGCATCGTGTGCCCATCGCCCCAGGCAAAGTCTCTTTCTGTCCCTATTCCCCCCACCTTTGCCCGCATCCACCTACTCCCGCCCCCCTTTCCCTCTGGCTCTCACCACACTGTTGTGTGTCTGTGTGGTATGCACGTGTGTTTTTTGGTTAATCCCTTCACCTTCTTTCATCCAGTGCCCCAACCCCGCTTCCCTCCGACAGCTGTCAGCCTTCTCCACGTATCTATGTCTCTGTTTCTATTTTGTTTGTTCGTTTATTTTATTCATTAGGTCCCACATGTAAATGAGATCATATGGTATTTGTCTTTCACTGACTGGTTTATTTCACTTAGCACAATAATCTCCAGGTCTATCCATGCTGTTGCAAAATGTATGCTTCCTTGTTTTTGTTTTTGTTTTTGTATGGCTGAGTAGTATGCCACTGTGTAAATGTACCACAGCTTTTTGACCCACTCATCTACTGATGAGCACTTGGGCTGTTTCCAAATCTTGACTATTGTAAATAATGCAATGAACAAAGGGGTGCATATATTCTTTCGAGTTAGTGTTTCAGGTTTCCTAGGTTATGTTCCCAGAAGCAGGAATGGGGTCACAATGCAGTTCCATTTTTACTTTTTTGAGCGAACTCTATACTGCTTTCCACAGTAGCTGCACCAGAGTCTGCAATGGACCCAACAGCGGGATCTGGGATTGTCTTGTTTTACTGTGAATGCTCATCATTGCCCCTTTCCCTGCAGGCCCAGGAGGCCGGAGGCTGTGCTCACTGGGTGGGAATTCACAGGTGGGTCACTCACCTCTGCAGAGAGGAAGGGGAAGAAGTGTGTTTTCAAAACCTGGCTTCTCCCTGACCTAGGAGTAAGTGGCTCAAAGGAGGGTCTGTGTTTCTCCCCAGCTGTTTGGGCTGTCTGGTTTTAAAGGGTGGTAGAGATTGTGACTCTGGGCCATTAAAGCTCTTTTGAGGAGAATAAAGAGAAGAAAGGAAAAAATAAAGACAATAGGAGGTTCGCTGGGGCAAAGCCAAGGGTTCTTAGGCGAAAAGCTGGAGGTAACAGTGAGAGGTGCTGCTGCCAGAGAGGGGCCCCGGAAGAGACCACCTGGGTGCTGTTCTTGAATTATGGTCCTGCCAACCTTTCCAAGTAACCCGGAGAGTTTTCATTCCACAATCTGACATTTTTTATTTTTATCACAACTTAATTCCAAGTACGTAATCCACTGTGGCCTCACACCCAATAACCTGCCTCTTCTATGACTCCTGACACTTATCTGAATTCAAATCTCCACCTGAGGGCTTGTGAACACAGAGACATCTTCACGGTGGCAGTGATGGCCCATTTAATCTTCAGGTCATCTGTTCATGTGAGTGTCTGCCAAGGCTATCCCTCCAATTGGTTGTCCCAACCAATCATACGAAGGGCCCTGGGATGCCTCTCATTCCTGTCTGCTCTGTGCCTTCAAGTCCCAAGGCCTTTCCCATGCTATTCCTTGCTTACGTCTTAAAGGCACAGGAGTCCCCCTGAGGCAGGCACTTTCTCTCTGCAGCAATTACCATGCAGAGCCTCAGTCTCTGGGCCTCAGTGACATCTGTCCTTTTGCCTGTCCTTCCTGTTACTGAGCATGAACAATTCTTTCCTGGTGTGGAGAAGGCCCTCTTTCCCTCAATCCCCTCTCAAACTTTAGGTCTTGTCCAACTCCTCTCACTATGGATATTAGGCTTTTGGAAGCCACAGTCAGGAAGAAGTCTGTCTGTCTGTCTATCTCTTGCTCTCACTCTCTTTAGCTTTCTGTCTTCTCATACCCTTTCCAAACAGCAATGATGTAAAAACAGGCTATCTGTTGGAAATGGAGAATGGGCAAAAAGAAAAATACATGCAAAATATTAGTTAAGCCTTCCAAATATTGTGCACACACATGAGAGAGGAAATCTCATGTCATCCCCCAGAACTAAACCAGTTGGAGCATCTGGAATCAGAATCACCTGTGTGTTTGCTGCAACTAAAGATTCCTGCGCCCCACCCAAAACCTACAGAATCAGAATCTTTCCAGGCAATTCTCATGTGCACTAAAACTTGAGAATATCTTATTCCAGCCTTTGCTGAATCATCTACTTTGTTTTAATATTGGGTTGTGCTTGTTCCCAAGTTTGTTCAGAGCACTTAAATGGGCATTCAGGTCCCATGGGGTCTTGTTGAGTTGGGTGGTAGGATCTGAGACTCTGAGTTTCTCACAAATGTCCAGGTGAGCGGAAAATGCTAGAGTCTGTGTCAAGATCCTCTGCAGGCCTGTGAAGCCATCTTGAGACTTTTCAAGTTCCTGGTGCCAGTGTTTTGCTTGAACTGGATTGGAGAGTGCTCCAGCCTTGTAGTTGCTGTGCTCTGTTGGCTGGGCTCTGCCCAGTGGTCACCTAGCCTCACTCGGCCTCTCTGTTTCCCTGCCCTCAGTGACCTGGTACTCCCACCCTCACTCTGCTGTCCCTTCCTCTGCCCCAAAGGGCCAACTCCCCTGCCATACCCTGGTCTTCCTCCCCTGTAGGTATATAACTGTGGATACATAACTGAACGTCTCTAGAGAATCTTTAAATTTGGTAAAAGGCAAAGTCTTTCCTCCTAGGAGAAAAGAGGAAGTGAAACTTGAGCAAGCAAGTAAAGATGAGTCAGGAGTACTTTTTCTCTCTCAGCCATGGGTGGGAAAAAACATTACAGCTTCCTACATTAACCTTGACTTTGAAAGAAGAACTGAGCCTGTAGGGACTCCTACCCTTTTATAACAGGTGGAGAGAAAGGGGAAACCCAAACTTGCTTGCACAGTACATGTCTATCCCTCAAACCCTTGGGAAGTGGTGGGAAAATTACAGAATTTAAAAAGTGTTGAGATGCTTCTCTGCAGCCTGGAGAACTTCTGATGTGCAAACTAGCATGGAATTAATTTTTGTTGCTTAATAATAAGGAAGCAGTTCTAGTATTGGAAAGCCAGACTGTGATCCTTTCCAGACATGGGTAATCTGTCACAATGAAAGGTCTTAATGGTTGGAGTAAAGCCACCAGTGATCGATGGACTGTAACATCAATGGATGCAGACAGAGACCCTGACCATCTGGTTGTTGACCGGTGGTTCTGGACCAGAGTGAGATTCCCTAGGGCCTGGGAGGGTAACCATGGAAGTCACTCATGAGACAAACACAGACAGCACTTCTCAGAGCAGTGGCACCCAAACCAGGGTCTGCAGAAAACTCCATCAGTGTCCCCTGGGCAAATTTAATAACAATGATTTCAGTGCTCACCCAGGGAGGCTCATTCAGCAGGGCTCAATGAACTATATTTAAAAAAAATACTTTTGGGTGATTTTTGACATATAGTCAGGTTTGGGAACCAATGCCTTAACACATGGTTTGCCCAATTTTTAGTAGAAAAATGTATTCACTGGATAAAAACATACCAAACAACCAGTATATGCCATGCACTGTTCGAAGCCCTGGGCGAGCAGTCATGAATAAGACTGACAAGGTCTTTCTGCAGCTTCAAACTATGACACAGACAAAAATGAGGAGTGGAGTTTTCAGGAATTTAATGTTTTATTGTTCGGCAGAAAGCGCTGTGTTTTTGCTGTACCACTGGGTTCTGTGGAACACAGTTTGAGAACCATGGTCTGGCGAGCCTGGGAAGCAGCTTGGAGCAAGCAAACCAGCAGAAGCCTCACCACAGGACCCATCAAATCCACGCCTAGGTACAGACTGAAGACAAAGGAAGACGTGTGTCTGCACAAAAACCCGCACACCAAAGTGCCAGCAGCACTACTCAGAGCAGCTGAGAGTGGGAACAACCCACATACCCATCAAGTGGTGAATGGGTAAACCAAACATGACATATTCTTACAGTGGAATATTATTCTGTCATAAAAAGGAATGAACTACTGACGTGCGCCACAGCGTGGATATACCCTGAAAACCATGCAGTGCGGAAGAAACCCAGCAGTCACAAAGACAATGTATTGTGTGATTCTATTTATAGGAAATGTTCAAAATAAGAAAATCCATAGGCACAGAAGATAGATAAGGGGTGTCCAGGGCCTGGGGACAGAGGGAATGGGCATGGGGTTTCTTTCTGGGGTGAAGAAAAGTTCTGAGATTGGATAGCGGTGATGGCTGCACAGTCTTGGGAACATACAAAAACCCACAAAAAGGGTGAATTTTATGGCATATAAATTACATCTCAATTGAAAGCTATTTTTAAAGAAAGAAGTAAGTACACCAAATAAATCCAATACACATCCTATGGGTAAAAACTCAGAAAAAGCTCAGAGCCCGTTGCGCCTTGGTCGGAACCCACGAGGTGGTGTAGACAGGGCCCCAGGGTTCAGGTGACACGCCTGGTTGGGCCTAGGACTTCCTTTCTTTGTTGGGGCTTAAAGAACTTATCCATCTCTCAAAAAAGAAGAATTGGTGATTAACAAAACTATGCCTATTATACTCACAATACAATAATGGTTTCTTTCTAGGCCTACCTACATTGATTGTTTACATATGTTTGTATTCTACCCATTGGGTTGGTTTTTTAATTTTCAAATAATTTATTTTGCTGTTTTTTTTTTAAGCATCCAATTCTAGAAGTCCATTGAGTTGTTGGAAATTCTGTGCAGGTCGGTGGTTGGGGGACTAGACAGCGCCCTTTCCACTAGCCCACCAGGCAACAGCACGCAGGTCTCATTGGTAAGGCTCCTTGAGCAAAGAGGCTTACAGGTCCCATGGGCTGGGCGAGAAAAGTGTTTGGGCGGAAGCAAAGTGAGATGTACATGCCGTATGAAAGTGCAACTTCGGGGCAGAAGGTGTTTTTAAGCATGGAAGGTTTGGATCATTGGTGAGGATGAAGGCCTGCCAGTGAATCATTATTCCGCTTTCCTGCTCACCGCTGCCTCCGGGTTTTCTCCCGTGAGTGGTCCTGACAACGTGCAATTTACAGACTGTGTTACGGCTGTTTCCGAGCCGCCACATATGCTCTGCCGCGCGATGGAGACTACTGCATCAGGCTGGCAAAAATGATGCAAAAATTTTTTTGAGGTTTGTCTTTCACATTTTGCAAGGAAGTTGCTCACCAGCTGTTTGTTTATACTCTCAAGTGATTGTTTTTACACATTATCAATGAGTAGCCTGCAATTACATCATTATAACGGCAAGCAGTGAACTGGATTCCTGGTCGGGCATTTCTGGGGAATCAATGTACTCCCTCTAGTCCTACTGCCCTAAAGAGACCTCATGGTTCGACAGGCTGGGGGCTCCAGGGAGAGAGGGTCCTGTAGTCAATTGCCAAAACGTGGCTCGAGGGCTTCTGGCAGCCCAATGGGCCATTAGCCAACACATTTCAAAGGTTGCTCAGACGGTGATTTGCCAGGAGTACCTATTTGGGTCTCTTTGTACCCTCATTTCTGACCCAAATTATTCATGACAAATCTCCCTTCTGTTGGAACTGACACTGAATTAAAATGATCCCAAGGATCTGGATATAATTAGAACTCTACTCATTCATTCATTCCTTTTTTTTTTTAATTTAAATAACAGCTTATTAAGATATAATTCACAAATCATAAAAGTCATTCTCTTAAAGTGTACCATTTAGTAGTTTTTAGTGTATTCACAGAGCTAGCATTACTACTGTCTAATTTTAGAAGATTTTCATCACCCCCCAAAGAAACCTTGTACCCATTAGCAGTCATGCGCCATCCCTCTTCCTCTCCCAACACATGGAAACCACTAATCTACTTTCTTTCTCTATGGAAGTGCCTCTTCTCAGCATTTCATAGAAATAGAATCATACAGTATGTGATCTTTTGTTATTGGCTCCTTTGACGAAGTCTTTTTAAAAAAATATTGTATTTATTTATTTTTAGAGAGAGAGGAAGGGAGAGAGGAAGAGAGGGAGAGAAACATCAATGTGTAGTTGCTTCTCTTGCACCCCCTACTGGGGACCTGGCTTGCAACCCAGGCATGTGCCCTGACTGGGAATTGAACCTTCGACCTTTTGGTTTTCAGGCCCATGCTCAATCCACTGAACCACACCAGCCAGGGCTCACAGAATCTAATGTATTCACAGTCATTCATGTTGAATGTATCTATATTCATTGTTGAGAAACTGTTTAAACTGTGGTAAAATATATACGTCGTAAAATTTACCACCTTAACTATTTTTATGTTCAGTAGTATTAAGTACCTTCACATTGTTCTGCAACCAATCTCCAGAACTCTTATTTTGCAAAACTGAAGATCTACATGCATTAAACAAAAAACTCCTCATGCTCCCTTGCCCCTAGCTCCACCGTTGTACTTCCTGTCTCTATGAATCTGACTTCTTTAGGTATCTCATAAAAGTGGAATCACATAGTATTTGTCTTTTGGTGACTGGCTTATTTCACTTAGTATAATTTCATCCATGTTGTAGTGTGTGTCAGAATTTCCTTCCTTGTTAAGGCTGAGTAATATTCCGTTGTATGTATAGACCACATTTTGTTTATCCTTTCATCTGTCCATGGACACTGATTTTCTCCCTCCTCTTGGCTGTTGGAATAATGCTGCTGTAAATGTGGGTGTACAAATATCTGCGTCCCTGCTTTCACTTCTTTTGGGCACATACCCGGTAGTGGAATTGTTGGATCATACAATAATTCTATTTTCAATGTTTTGAGGAACTGACATTCTGTTTATACAGGGCTGTACCATTTTACATTCCTGCTAACAGTGCGCAAGGGTTCCACTTTCTTCTACATTCTTGTTCATGCTTGTTATTTCCTGTTTGTTTGTTTTTAATGGTAGACCCCCTCATGGGTGTGACGTGACATTCATTCATTCTTAATGGACATCTGACACACTGTGCTAGGTGGGTGCTTATGTAGTCTAGCCAACTCTCCTGACATTGAACGAGTAACGAAGACCAGCAAGCCCTCATGTAGAAGGTGTTTGTGCAGACATTAATTATGATCACCTGGGAAGGAAATTGGGAAGTTTCAGAGCAGGCTTAAACAAGATGGGACTGGAGAAGGCATGTGGGGGGCAGAAACCCTGCTCTGTTCAGGGGTTCTCCAAGTCCTGACCATTGCAGAGAGTCTCCCTAGAGGCCATTGGCAGTACCTCAGCTCTGATTCAAGTCCTGTAGAATTGGGATTCACGTCCTGTTCAATCCAGTCGTACTCCTTGAGGTAGGACTCCAGTGATGTTCAGTTTTATGTGTTAACTTGGCTAGGCTATGGTTAGGTCAAACATCAGTCTAGTTGTTACTGGGAAGGCATTTTTTTCAATTTGTGATTTACATTTAAATCAATACACTTTGAGTGGAGCAGATTACCCTTCACAATGTGGGTGGGCCTCATCCAATCAGTTGAAGGCCTTCAGAGCAAAGAGAGCAATTCCCTAAGGAAGAGGGAATTCTGCCTGCAATCTGCAACTTCAAGACTTTGTACTGAATGCTGCGATACTGGCTCTTCCCTGGATTTCCAGCTCGCCTTGGAGATATGCCAGCCCCCACAATCCTGTGAGCCAATTCTTAATCTTTTTCTCTCTTCCCCCACTCCTTCCTCTCTCCCTCATGTTCTTTCCCTCCCTCCCTCATCCATTCTTCCCTCTCTCACATCCTCTCTCTCCTTGCCCCATACACACCCTCTATTGAGTCTGTTTCCTTTGGAAAACCATGACTAATACAATTACCCTAAAATCCAAAGAGGTATGGCCTCCGTGGCCTATAATTTGGAATTAGGGTGGATATTTGCAGCTGTTGGGGGTGGCCTGGCTCACAGGCAGCAGGAGGCTTGGAAGGAAATACAGTACACAGTACAGGCCTGACCTAACTAGTATCAGGAATCTTTACAGCAGCCTGCTTCAAAAGGACCTTTCTTATTTTTTTAAATCGTGTTCTTTTTTCCTATTGTAGCTTCCTGTCTATTTATCCTTCTGCTGCTGTTGGTTTTTCTTACTCTTGTGGGGAGTCTGTAAGATATTAGCCTTCCCACTGCCCGAGGCTTATTCATGGGGGAGACAGTCAGGGTAGTGATGGTCCATCTCTGTTCTGTGCCCCAGCCCATCACCCCGCCAGCTGCCAGCTGGGTGGGAGACTGTAGGAAAGGCGCTTTAAGGATGCTCAGAGGCTGGCTTGCAGCAGTTTAAATTGATGTGATGTGCTGGGAGGAGAGAGCTGCAGAGCACTGGCTGCAGGCAGAACCAGTAGGGGAGGGGCCAGGGCTGGAGTGCGGGAGGCAGTGTCATGGCCGGCCTGGGCTCCTTTTGAGCAACAGATAACGAGCTGGGAGACAGTATATGAGGCTGCAGAAAGAGACGGTCCTGACAGGCAATTTCTCTCCTGACACCCTGCATGTGCTCTGGTGACAGAGATAGTTAGGGCCTATTATCCCTGTGACCATCATGGGCACCAGCTACAGAAGAAATGACACTAATCATGGTCCCACCTTGTTACACCAATGTTATCCATTTACTGTTTCCTTGGGACCTAGAGACAGTTAGCTCCTATACTAACTCCTGGATGCTGTAGCAAATACAACTTTATATATATAATCTGTGTATGAACCTATTTACAGGTAGATAGATTACATATATATGAAGTTCAGCACTTAAAAAATGGCCTCCTATCTGATGATTTTCTGAAATTCTCTGAATTACAAATTTTAAAAGATTACTAGTTGGCCCTGGCTGGTGTGGCTTGTAGGATTGAGCATTGGCCTACACCCGAAAGGTCACAGGTTCGATTCCCAGTCAGGGCACATGCCTGGGTTGCTGGCCAGGTGCCCAGTTGCGGGCGTGTGAGAGGCAACTGCTTAATGTATCTGTCACACATTGATGTTTCTCTCCCTCTTTTTACTTCTCACTTCTCCTCTCTCTAAAAATAAATAAATAAAATCTTAAAAAAGAAAAATAAAAGATCATTAGTTGTAGCTGCTGCTAAACATCATGCCATACACAGGAGAGTCCCTCACAGCAAAGGCTGATCAGATCCCAGCTGCAATCCACTAGGGGTTGAGAAACCCTGCCTGGAAGCAAATCAGC
>VMDR010006425.1:0-45636 GCA_007922815.1 Macrotus californicus | reverse complement strand
AAGGGTGAGGTTATGTTCACGTTCCCGATAGGAACCTCAAAGAGGTGAGTGACCTGCCAGTAGTCAAACAGCTAGTAAAGGGTAGAGGCGGGATTTGAACCTGGCTTTTGACCCCAGAGCTGTCACTGCTTTCATGCCCCTAGAGCTGCTCAGTGTCTCAGCCAAGAGCCCCGTTCCCTCCATACACTCTGCTAGAGCTCGTGTTTCTGGCTGTCTGTCTGGGAGGCATTGCATGGACGGCCTCCCTCCCTGGTGGGGACTGACGGTGCCCACGAGAACGTGCACCAAAGGCCCCGACAAGTCCCGCAGGGAAGATGCCGTTTTGACCCTTTGACCATCGCCCCCCAAACGCGTTTGGTCTTGGAGAGAGGGCTAGTGGTTGTGTGAGGGAGCCGAGTCACCCGTGCAGAGACGCATAGTCATGGCGCGTCCTGCACTGCCCAGGGAGGGTTAGGAGTGAGTGTTTGAGAGTAGTTTTGTGTTTCCATGGGAACCAGCTCAGGCTGGTTGTGCAACCTTACCTTTAAAGAAGATGTAATTCACCAGGGCAAAAACGGTGTCTTTGTCAAGCTCCTTAACCAGATCCACAATTTTTCCTTGGGTTCCCTTCTCTACATAATCGTTGATCTGTTTCTTGGCTTCTTCAGAGTCTTTAAAGTTGACGGAGAAGGCTTCTGAGTGGTATAGTTTCTTGACATCTTCTAAAAACTTACCCACTAGCTTTGCACTCTCATTGATGAACAAGCCGTTGCCAGTGGTCAGTTGCAGCTGGTTGTCTGGCTGGTTGAGGGTGCTGAGGAGATTCTGGAAGCCTTTGTGGATATCAGCCTCTGCTCTCTCAGTGAGGTTGAAATTTATGCCCTCTAAGATCTGGGTGTGAGTCTCACCCTTGGCCCCCAGCGAGAGCATGGCGAAGGCTGTGGCGATGCTCACTGGGGAGAAGAAGATGTTGGTGTCATTGCACTGTGCGACCTGAGTGAAGAAGTTGATAGCAAAGTCAATCAGGTTCAGGGAGATCTTGTGGCTGGCTGCCTCTTGATTGTGCTGAGATGCATCTGTGTCCTGGACAGAGTCTCCCTGGGCACCATCAGCCAGGGAGGATGGGATCAGGCAGCATAGACCTGCTAGCAGGAGGAGGCCCCACACGATGGAGGATGGCATTGTCCTGTGAGAGAGAAGGGGCATCACACCCAAGTCAGGTGACACAATGAGTCCCCTGGCTGCTGAGTAACACCGCGTAAAGCACCCAGAGCTTATTAAACACCTGCTTTGTGCAGTGCTGTGCCGAGCACTTTCCTACATCACTGTCACTGAAAGACTCACCTGGATAGTCTGGGTCCAGAGTCCACTTTCTCAATGGCTGCACCAACTTCTGCAGTGGTCCTGAGGTGCTGGTGCCAAAGCCCCTACTTTATAATAGGGGAGACGGAGGCATGGGATGCATAATGTACATGCTGATGATTGGTTACCCAGAATGCAGGCCAGGTCAGGCTCAGGGATGATTGGATCTGGAACAACCCAGGGGGGCTGCCATGGAGCCCTGTTATTTAATGAGCAGAGAGGCTGCTGCCCAGAGGGGGAAGAATCTTGCGCAAGGACACATAGCCAGACACGATGGAGCTTTGAGGACACTCAGCTGGGTGGCTGTGCCCCTGGCCACTCACAGTGAGCCTTAGGCCCTAGTGGTTTTTCCTGAGCGGGAGCACTGCCCTCACAATCAGTCTTCTGTCTCAGCTACATGAATGGGCTGCAGTCCCTGCAGTCTGCTCTTCCTGGTCACCACCTGTGTCCCAGCTCTGGGCCCAGCAGGTGATGTGGGGTTAGAGATGTTGTCTGTGTAGGGTCGTGGGGGCTCATGTGAGTTGGGGGTGGGGAGAGGCATTGAGAAAGCACCTTTTCTCTTCAGACAGACCTGGGTTCTGGGTGCAAGCCACTTGGTGTCTCTGGCCCTCATTTTGCTTCACACAGACTGAGAGGTTGTTGGGAGGATTCAGTGAACAGGTCTAGACCCCAAATCTTACACAGGGGGTCTGAGGAAGCAGCTGTCAGGGACAAGCTAGTGGGCACTGCGATAGGGGCCTTCTGAGGACCGGTGGGGAGAGGGCTGGCTCCGTGGTGCGTAGGCCGGAAGGAGTGGCAAGGCCTGTGGCTGAACCAGCAAGAGCAGACTCTACCTAGTGATGGGCAAAGTCAGTGCCACCCACAGTGACACTAGCTAGCCTGCCCTGCCCCACAGCGCTTCCTCTCCTCCAGATACGCCCAGTCTTGGGCCACCAGGCTGTAGCCCCCCAAGTACAACCTGCTCTTTTCACAGATGGGGAAACTGAGGCCAGAGCTGAGGTGAATGTGGCCACATAGCTGGCCATGACCCACATAACTAAAATCATCATTTTAAGAATGTGCAAAGACACAGGAGTCCTTGAACTTGGAATATGAAAACCTGAGGGGAAAAAGTTGGAAATAAATGCTGGGTTTCCCTACCCGCTTGGACTTTTTAAAGTTTCTTCGCAATAAAACAGCAAAGAGACGCATAACACCGGCCTCTCTCTACTCTCTTCTGGCCTTTACGCTTGTGAACACCCCAAACAGAGTGGACCGCACGTTGCGTAACAGGTGTTTCTATTTTTCTTGAACTGCCCTGTGGTTTTAGAGCCAAAGACGCTGCTAAAATCAGTTCCGCACGCTCCCTCTCCCTCTGGTTTCTCTTGACTTTCCTTCTGGGCTTCCGTGCGGTCCTTCAGGGCTGACAGAGATTCCCCATCGTAGCTGAACTCACAGACCTGGAGGGATTTGGGCCTCGGCAGGGTGGGACCACTAAGTGTGGCGAGGGGCCTCGGGCCAGAGGTGGTGGCTTCTAGCCCTGACAGGACCACTACTGTCTACTTGGCCTTGGGCAAGCGTCTTCTTGTCCTGAGGCCTTGCTCTCCCCACCTGGTCAGTTGAGGACGGGTGGCTTAAATAAGGTCCCTGTGTGCTAGCGATAGATTCTTAATTAAAGGGGTATCTGGGTTTGGGGGAGCAACAGGTACTCTCCATGGGGCAGGGTGGGGTGAGGTGCCCTCCCCCTTGGAGGACAGCTGGTCTCTAAGGAGCTGGTGAGGCTGGTGGGACTGTGGCGGGGGCTGCGCACTTGTTACCCTAGCCCATCTTCTTGGGCGGGGGGCACACCAGCTCACCCAGCTTCCTTCTTTTATAGTAAGGGGTGTGAGGCCCAGAGAGGGTCTGGGCCTTGCCAAGGCCACACAGCAACCCAGTGACAAAGCTGTAACAGCTTTGGCTTTCCCACTTGGACATCAGGCTGACACAGCCTTGTCCTCAGGTCTCACTCTGTGTCAGAATTGGGCCCTGAGGGACACTGGCATTGGCCTTGAGCCTCCTACTGGCTTCATTTTGCCTTCCAATCTGTTCCTTACAACTTCAGGGCTCTCTCCTTGCCCGTCTATGGAAGGCAGCGCCCCACACCCCCAAAGCCTGATGCTGGGGAAGCCGCCCAGAGGTGAGAAAGTAGCTGGTGTGACACCCAGAGGTGTGTGGATTAAGCTTTACAGCAAAAAGAAAGAAGATGGCGTGGTGACACGGCCAGGGCCCAGGGCAGGTGGGGGCAGGCTTTGCCAGTAATGGAGAGAGAAGGGAGCCAGGCCTTGTGCCCAATCTCAGGAGCATAAAAGGAATGACTGAGAGTGACCTGGAGGGAGCCAGGAAGCCACTGTACCATAAGGTCACAACCTGGCACTAAATAAGCCCAGGTGTGACCCAGCCCTGTGTCTTTAGGGCAAATGGCCTTGGGCAAGTGACTTCACTTCTTTGAGCCTCAGCTTCCTGCCTGTAGAGAAGAGAATCTCTTGCAAGGCCAAAGTGAGGAAAGCAAGGTGATAGGTGGGCTGGCACCATCCAGGGGTGGGGGCTCCCCATACCTGCACGTAGGCAGGGTCACCCTTGAGAACTGGCTGCCGTCTTCCTGGCTGGTTGCCAAATGGCCCAGGACCAGAGAAGGCACCCCTACTCAGTAACGAACCACCTCTGAACTTGGAAAATTTTAAATTCAGTTCTCCACGTATCAATTTATTGCCTAGTAGCTGCCAAACCCTGTGCCCGGCAAACATCAGCATCCCTGTCACCACCATCACACTGAGTCGACAGCAGGCGTTTTATGTGCTCGGCTTCATTCAGTCTCTCCAAGCTTACCCTTTGAGGTGGGAGTTATGGTTAGCTCATTCTATGGAGGGAGAAATTGAGGCCTACAGAGATTAGGTAACTTACCAAAAGCCACAGAGCTAGTTGCTTAGGGAGCTGGGATTGAACCCTAGGCGTTTTGGTTCCAGATTTGGCATTTAACCTTTTCTTGTGTATAAAGCTGAGGCCAGACGCCTCAAAACAGGCAGCCTGGCCAAATGAAGAGGGCAGCATCACTTTGTGGCTGAGATCAGAATGCCCAAGTTCCAGTCACTGTTAGCTGTGTGATCTTGGGCAAGTTACTTAACCTCTCTGAATCTTGATTTTCTGGAAATGACAAGGGTTCACTGCCTCATAGAGCTGTTGTGCAATTAATTAACTGCATGCAAGGTGTCAAGGTGTGCCTGGCACACAGTCAGCTCTCAGGAAGTGTCAGTTGTCATTGATGTTGTTGTGGATCTTTCAGAGCACTATGTGGGAGTCTGGTGGCCTTGGCCTTGGTCACCTTTGTAGCCCTGTCTCCAAAATCCAAAGACAGAAAAATCATATCCTTCTAACACTCCAGAGATCAAGGCCACTGGGGGTGGTGTGAGGAGGAGGACAGAGGTTATCTATACTTCGCTCAAGAGGACACAGAGGTGGTTAACTGTCCAGGGTCACCTAGCATCCGTGAGGCCATGAGGTCAGCCCAGACCCCCATTCCCCATCTGGTGCCTGGGGCCCGAGAGAGCTAATGTTGACGGTAAGATTGGTTTCAGGAGCGTGGGTTCTGGAACAAGGAAGGCGGGGTTTGTGTAATTTGGGGCAGGTTATGAACTTCTCTGTCCTCAGTTTCCTCCTCTGGAAAATGTGAGTAACCATGGTAACCACCTCAGGAGGTGGCTGTGAGGCTGAAATGTGGGACTGCGTGTAAGGAGCTTCGAAGCTGCCTGGACAGTTTGAGGGCTTAGGGGAGCCCAGCTCGAAGTGCCCACAATGGTGTCCCTCCCAGGGTGCCCCATTTGCACTGTGCGCGAGGGCGCCCAGAGGCCCATTCTGATACCTCCAGGCTGAGGCCTGGCACCGTTTTTTTCTGGGCATTTCTGCAGAGGATGGAGGCCCAGCGAGTGGCTGGGAATCTGGGCTTCTAGTCTAGCCTGGCTTCCCCACCAGGACCCTACATTAGCCTGAGCTCCTCACTGTCCCTCTCTGGATCCTTATTTTCTTAACTGAAGAAGGGAAAAAAGACGCACACCCCAGGAGTAGGGGAGGTGAGGCCTACAGGCATCAGCAGATAGGAAAGACCCCAGAGCTGAGCCAACAGAAACATGCTCGCCCCTGAGCCCTCGGACACCAGGGCCAGATGCCCACTTCCACTTCTATTTCCTGAGGGCCAGCGAGTACTCAGGAGGCCCTGGGCAAGCTGAGGGAGCAGGAAAGAACCTCCGGGCTGTTGTTACTATGACAACAGGAGGCCCACCCCCACCCTGCTGCATCTTCCCTGCTCCCCACCTCCCCGGGGTTGCCTGGGCAGTGCAGGGACTTGGAGGCCCCTCCGAAGACTCCCCGCAGTGGAAGGCATACTTACAATTTGGTGTCCCAGGGCCAGCTGGCGACCAAGGCTGAGGAGACAGGGCCCTGTCCTCCACTGTTTTAAGCAGTGGACTCAGAGGGGCTGAGTCTCAGACGGGGAGGCTGCTGGTGAATATTAACCAAGGTCAACTCAATCACCGGAAGAGCAAACAGGGACTAAGTCCACCTGCCGGACACTGAGCCGCCCGCCCACGCTGCCTGCCTGTGCTGTGCCCAGGGAGCGCACAGGCCTCTGCTTCATAGACCACAGGGAGTCCCTGTGCCCTGTGCCTAAACCACAGTGTCCTACGTCCAGGGTGGGGTGGCATGACTCAGAGGTTTTGGGACAACACCACTTTTCTGGCGCTACCCTCCTGATGGGGAGTGCTCAGTGGCTGCCTTATTGGTCGCAAGAGCTACCATTGGCTGAGCTGCCTTGAAATACCTGCCCCGGGGGTGGGGGAGGGGGTTGCAGTGAGTTATGTGCCCATTTAGCAGACAGAGCAACCGAGGCCCAGAGCAGAGAGGCTGCTCATTCACAATCACTAAGCCAGTGTCGGATGCAAAAACTCTCTCAACTTCCTGTGGAGAAAGTGGGGTATGACCGATGGGGACACAGCCACTGTAGTCTGACATGAGTGGCCATGGGCACCAGTCAGGGGTCGAGAGTCAGTCTAGACAGAAGAGCTGTGCTGCCTTTCGCACACGGCCTCACCTCTCTGAACCAGGAGGTGTTTCCATCTGCACTGTCGGGGTTTGGAAGTCCCACTCCCTAGCGTGGCGGTCAGGACATACAAAATGACCTACGTGAAGTCCCTGGCCAGCGGGCTCTTTACTCTGGTCTGCACGGCCCTCTGTTCCGCCCTGCTCTCCAGGCCTCTCTGAACTGAGGAGGCTCAGCATGTGGGCAACCTCAGGCCTGTTTCTGTTGTTACGGGGTGTGGCTGCCCACAGAGCAGTGCGGTCTGCAGACTGCTGGAATGGTTCCTGGGGACGGGGTCCATCCCGGGGCAGTCACAGGCCCTTAGGGGCACAGGTGTGGGGCCGGGGGTGGTGGTGCAGGGTTGAAGCCAGTAGGGCCTCACTTGACTGACCCTGTGAAGAGCCTACAGCAGACCACGTCACACTCTCTGCGCCACCCCGTGCCTGTTTGGCACACGTATCCTTCATAGCTACCTGTGGCATGAGCGGACAAGTACATTTTGTCCCTCCTGTCATCCCCCAGTCACTGCTGTGGGCCTCGGCCAGGTGAGGGACCCACAGACCCCTCCAGCACACAGGCTCAAGCCAGGGGATGCAGCGGCCCCCACTGGCTGTGAGGTCTCAAGAAGCTCCAACCTCCCTGAGGCTCAGTCTCCCCCATTTGTAAAGTGGGGTTGCAGCAGTGCCCGCTCGTGGGACTGCTGTGAGGGTTAAGTGCAGCAGCTTGCAGGGAGCTCAGAGTCCAGGGCCACTGTGCCCAGAGAGCCCTCAGATATTGCCCTCTCCCATGCCCACCCATGCCTGCGGGTCCCCTGGTATCACTCCAGGTGGGTGAGGGGGCATTCCAGAATCTTCCCTCCAGGACTCTCTCATGCAGTCTTTCAGTAACACTATGAGGGGAGTATGCACCCCTACCCCGGACCCTGTGCAGAGCACAGATGAGCCCAGAGAGGGAGGACTCCCCTTCCCCACACCCCTCGACTCGCCAGTTCCACAGTCTGGCTTCAGGGCCTGGACTCCTTCCCTGAGCTGGCCAAATGGGCAGCTCCCCGCAGGGCTCTGGGTCCACTGGCAGGCTAGAGAGCCAGGCTGTGGCCAAGGTGAGCCGTCGTCCACACCTCCTGGGCGTTTCTTCCCCTCCCCATGCCTCAGCTTCTCCAGCTATACCATGGAGCCCCAAGCCCAGCTGCCCCTCCCAACTCTCACATTGAACAGACAGTGGCAAACACCCCACCATCCTGGCAATGGCCTCTTGGTCCCCTCAGCCCAGAAGCCTGGGGATTGGTGCCATCTCCTCTACCTCCAGTTCCTGGTGCTCTCTTGGCAGCCACACTTCCTGCTGTGGTTTGACTCTCATCCCCCCTCCCCTCCTTCTCCTCTTCCTCCTCTGGGGCTTTCGGGTGCTCTCGGGTACCACAGCACCCAGGCTGCGTGCCCCCTGAGCGCAGAGCCCAGTCTCTGCCCACCTGGGAAGAAGGAGCTCTGTGCGGCTGGCGGAGGCCCTGGGTCCAGGAGGGGCAGGGAACTGGGGCAGGAAGTTGCCTTGCACAAAGCTGCCATTAGCTAGGAGGACATCAGGTGACCCTTCCCAGCTCAGGCAGTCCTACATGTCACTTGCTGTTCCTGCTGTGTCTGGCCTGTGTGACCCTGGACTAGTCACTCAGTTCTGAGCCTCTATAAGAGGGACTGTGGTACCCAGTTCAGGATTAATGGAGGTGACACATGTCACCCTCCAGCTTCTTGGCAGGTTTCCAGGACCAGCTGTAGAAGGAAGAGGACAGAGCCAGCTG
The DNA here is from genome assembly GCA_007922815.1 of Macrotus californicus. Taxonomy (NCBI): domain Eukaryota; kingdom Metazoa; phylum Chordata; class Mammalia; order Chiroptera; family Phyllostomidae; genus Macrotus; species Macrotus californicus. The sequence goes on along the minus strand of VMDR010006425.1, from coordinate 37,420 downwards.
TGACATGCCCAACGGGGACATTTCATGGAGGCTTTGTGTGTGTCCCTGACCCTGGCTGGGTGCAGAAGGGGTGCACAACAGCATAGGGAAGCTGGGGCCAGATCAGGTGGGGAACTGAGGGCTCAGGGCTGCGGCCCTGTCCCTTCAGAGTCGAGGACTCCATGCTCAGTCCTTCCTTGTCCCCATCCTCACCCTCCCCTAGGACTTCATGCTGCAGAGAGGTCCCCTGGACACACATCCTGGGAAGAAAGGGTGGGATGGGCTGGGAAAATGAGCAGAGACAGAATCCCAGGGGCCATTCTTAAAGGCACTGTGTCCCACGAACCACATGCCATGGTGGGGAAGCCTTGTTCACTTGGTTGCTTCTGGAATTGTTGATTGCAGTGTCTGGGCTGATTCCCTTGTATCATAGTAAAGTCTTGTGGGCTGGTGGTAAATAAGGGGCATCTGGGGAGACCTACCCTTCCATAGGCCCTGTCTAGAGAGGGGAGTGGGGTGGAGAGGCATGGGGTCTGCAGCAGGAAGGGAGGGAAGGGGGAGGGGTGCGAGGGGTGTGAGGGGCCCTGGGCCAAGCAGATCAAGGACCGAAGGCCCAGACTGGTCAGAAGAGCAGTGGTGACTTCAGGGGCGCTGCACCTATGGGTGGGGTGCCCTGGGGAGTGGGAGAACCAGCCTGCACTGACTGCCCCATGCACACACACAGACACACCCCCACTCTCGGATCCCCCCTTCCATCCTCCTGTGGGATCCCCCGTCCGGGCACCCGCTTCCTTCTGGGGCAGTATGGGTCAGGCATGGGCTTGGGAGCTGTGCATCTGAGTTGAGCCCTTACCTCCACCACTGTCCTTCTGTGAGATCTTAGCCACTTTACCTCTCTGTGCCTAGGTTTCCTCATCTGTGAGACGGGGGCTAAGAACGGTCACTTCTACCAGGACTGTGAGGTGATGACATGTAAGATTAGGGGCCATCAAAGATGGCCCCTAAGTCGATGCCAACCACCAACTTTGGATAAGTCCCTGGGCCTGGGAAGCCTTTCAGACACATCATAAGGGGCTGCGCAGGAGGTGGATTTGGGGAGCAGCACTCTTTGTCCAGGGACAGAGAGCTCATTTTGCTTTTTGAAGGTACAAGGTCAGGTTCAGCTGGCACCTTCTGAGCACCTCTGAGATGCAGAGGGCCGAGTAGGGTGTGGGGTGGTGGGGGCCAGGCCCACCTGGATCCAGCGCAGGGCTTCATGCCGCCTCTCCGAGCCTCAGTTTCCTCACTTGTACAGTGGGGATAATGTGAGTCCCTTTCCGAACGAGCTGGTGTGAGGCTAAATGAGCAGACCCTGGTGAAGGCTTCATGGCATCCTCTCAGCGTAGCCGACACCACCCCTCATAACTCCTTTAAACTAGTGGGTCAGCCAGACGTCCTCGGTCCCCTCTCCCAGGAGGGGGGTTGAGTTTGCACTGTTGCTTCAGCTTGTCTTGGCATCTTGGGAATCTACCACCTTGCAGCAGCCCGGTGGCCCCTTTCCTTCCGCCCTCCGCTGGGGCCGCTTCCTGTGCGTGGTTCGATTCTCGCTTTTTCTGCAGCTAAGTGGCTACTTCACAGCTTCTTGTTTTCATTATTCATCCTTACTCCGATAGGAGAAAGAAGGCAAATCTGTGCATCCTGAGTGACGATATACCTAACAGAAGACATAGCGCATTTATCTCCAGCGTCATCCCCCTACTTGTTAAAATTTTAAAACAGAATTAATGTTTTTTATTAAAGAACTAACCTCTTCTCCATTTTCACTTTACCCGTTTGAACTTATGGGCTATTACAGCCATCGTGGGTGTGGGGCTTTTAGGGGCCATGGCTTACCCGTTTAACTAGTTTTGCTATTTCCTTTCAGACAGTCAGGTTGTCACATTTTGGCCAATAGGGGCTCCTTTAAGTTTCTCTTTTGTCCCTTCAGCTGTCTTTGCAAGCATTTCACAAAGCCACCCTTCCTTTTCCCTTGCCCCAAGACACCCTGTCAGAGACCCTCTGTGGGGTGGGGGTGAGGGTGGGGCGGGGCGTGGGAGGTCCCCAAGGACTTTGGCACTTGTTTTTCAGAAGTTCCTTTACAAGCCCTGCATGGGTGGCTCAAATAACGGAGAGCAACAGGCTCTGCAGTCTTGCCCAACTCGGACCTGGGTGGAAATGGCTTGCTCCACCTTGCTGTCATCTTTCCTGTTGACTGGAAGCATTTCTGTTTGCTTGGTTTTAACGAGTCTCTCGCTTCTTGCTTTTGCAATACCAGCCCTCAGCTGGCCTCACCCTGTGGCCTCTCACCACCTATGCCCCGGCCGGTGCCTCTTGAGCTACGTGCCAGGTTCTGTTTCAGTGCTGTGCAGTGGCTGTGCACATATGCCCCCAGGACAGAGGGGGTACTGTGGCACAGCGAGTGACCGCGGGGCCTGTGTTTGCATGGCCAGCAAGCCAAGAACAGTCTCTGCATTTCCAAATGGCGGAGGAACAAGTGCAGAGGAGCACAGTGTTTGTTGACACAAGGAACCACGTGGAATTCAGGCTGTGGCGCCCACCCGTGAGGTCTGGTGGGAGCACCGCCACGCCCGTTGGTTGACTGTCCCTGGCTCCTTTGTGTGACAGTGGCAGAGTGGGGTGGTTGTGACAGAAACCCCGTGGCCTGCAAAGCTGGGAAGACGTGCGCTCTGGCCTTCCCAGAGCAAAGTTGCCAGTTCCTGCCCGAGAGGACAGTCTGCCCATACCTTTGTTTCCTGTCACACCTTTGCCTCCCAGGCTGCCAGCTGCCGGGCAGGCTTCTTCCCCCGTTTCCCCACCGCCTGGCTCTGCTGGGTCAGGTCTCTCCTGCTGCATCCGCAGCACGTGGGGCCCACCCCTCCCGAGCACATCACAGCAGCTGACCATTGTGGGGCACAGAGCGCGTGCTGGATGCCATTCTAAGCATTCTAGACAATTTCCATCTTTCCATCCTCACAATACGCCTATGAGGTGGATTCTTTTGTTAGCCCCAATTTACAGATGAGGAAACTGAGGCTCACAGGCAAGAAACTAGCCCTAGGTCACAGAGCTGGTGCTGGTGGGAGATCGCACCAGGCCGTGTGACGGCGTGGCTGGAGGCAGAACCCCAGAGGTGGGCTCTAACCCCAGACTGCAGTTACCTGAGGGCAGGGCTGGCTTTTTGCCGACTCCCCGGGCTGAGCACAAAGCGGCTGCTCACAGGAGGCTGGGTGAACTGTGTTGAAACGAAGGAAATAGAGTAGCATTTGAATGAAAGTGGAGAACTTCCTTAATCAGATGGGTAAAATGTTTGCCCGGGTGTGAAACCTTCAGAGGGCTAAGCATTTGCAGGGGCTTCATGAACCGTCATGTGAGGCCGTCCCTCACAGCCAGGACCTCCCACGTAGCCGGTGCTCCCACCAGCATCCAAAGCTGCTTCCGCCGTCTGCCTCCTCAGTCTGCCCGCAAGAAAAGGGACCCATTCACGGGAGGACTGAGCGAGGCCCAAGTTGGAATGCTGAAATGCCACCGATGGAAGGGACTGTATCACTCCCGCTGTCCTCCCCTTCTCTCTGTGGCTCAGGGCAGCGAGTGCAGGGGCCTCTCTCCTGGGCCGAGCTGCCCAGGAGCTGACCCTCCCTTCTCTCCTCCCCAGCCCACCCCACAGCATCACCCCAGCCAGAGTGGCCCATTCTCTGCTTGGCCACTGCACGCCGGGCCCTGTGGGCACCAGCTCTCATCCCCCCGGCACCTCTGCAGGGGAGGTCCTGTTAGACCCACTTTGCAGGCCAGGCTCTGAGGGAGCAAACAGGGTGGCCCTGCTCCTGCACCTCCTGTCTCTCCCTGCTACCACCTGGACGCCACCACCTCATCACTTCCCGGCCTGTACTTCCCATGGGTTTACTTTTACTGAGGTGTTCCTCACGAGCGGCAGAACTATGAACCCTCGATGCGCAGCTCAATTCATTTTCACATTTGTGTCTGTCCTTGTCGAACGACCGACCACCCTGATCGAGATACAGAGCACAGATCTGTCAGTCCACCCTCCCGCTCTCCCCTGGGGGCAATTTGTCTTTGTCTCCACAGGTTAGCTTCACATCTTCTAGAAGGGCGCGTGGAGGAGAGAATGCACTATGTACTTTTTGTGCCTGGCTTCTTTAGTTCCACATCATGTCTTTGAAGTCCCCTGAAGTCGTTGCCGGCGTCAGCACCTTGCTCACTGTTCCTGCTGGGCGCACCACAGCTGGCTTCCCTGCTGAGAGGCGTCCGGGCTGTCTCTGGTTTTGACGGTTAGTGATACGGCCTCCATGAACATCCACGTGGGAGTCTGTGTGTCAACGTGCTCTCCTCTCTCTTGGGTGGGACGGCTCATTCTGGGCAGCGTCTGCTAACTGGGTAAGGGACTACTCTCTCCTGTCCCTCTGCCTGGTGTCAGCAAGGCCCCTGGCCCTGGAGTGGAGAAGCCCTTCAAATCGCAGATCTGCCTGTAAGTGCTGATGAACCTGGAGCCAGGCTTTGTCCACTTTCTGGGTGGGCATGATGCTCTTAACACCACGGGCTCCAGGGAGGACCACAGGGGACTGGAACGGGAAGGTGTAGCTCAGTAAATATTATTCCCCTTTCCTCTCTGCCTCAGGCTGTGTGACTGTTTTATCAGCAGGCAAATGGAATTAAGTCAGTGAAATGGCTGGGAACAAAGAAACCAAAATTCCTGCAGGAATTTAGTGGGAAGTCAGTGATTTCTATTCTACTTAAACAGGTTGAGGCCAGGTGGGGGTGGGGGCTGGTATTTGAGTTTCAACCTTGCCCCTGCCCCACCCCCGCCCCCGCAGCCTTGGGCAAACAAGGCAAACAAGTAAACAGCTAGGTGGACATCACCTTCTGGGAAGAAGAACGGGGAGGGTGTTTTCTGGGCAGCCCCCGCCCTCTCCCCCCACCCTCTGGCCTCCACAGGGCTCAGGGGAAGCGGATAGGCAAGCCTTTGTGAGCAGCTGGCTCAGGCCCTGGTGGTTGTGGGACGGGGTTAGAGGAGAAGTGCCCTCCTGCCTCCCGGAGGCTGAAGCCCCGGGCTCGCCAGGCCACACTCACAGTCGCTCATAGAGAGACTGTTAGCACCCCCACATGGGACTCTAAGACTCCCGTTCTTGTAGGGAAATCTCTGGGACTGTCATGAGCACTCAGCACGTGCTGATTCCTCTCTTCCCCGCTTCTCTCGTGGCGTTTGGTTTGGCCTAAACACGAAGAAGTGAAAGAACAAACCAGTTCATAACACGCTATGTAGGGCAAGAGCTTAGGTAGCTAGAAAGCAAAGCACATGCTAGAAGGTTCTGGAAGGAAAGACACGTCCTGGAAGGCACCCTTACCGGCTGGAGTGACTTTCACTTCCATCCGTGTGTTCTGTGTGTTTGTGTGTCCACAGGCAGAATGGCCGTGTCTGTGGAGAAGCACACCTTTCATTCCTTTTAACATCACACCCAAGGGTGCTGTGCTTGCACAGGTGACGCTTCCTGGCAGGGTCTTTCAGAAAGGCGGCTTCTCTAGGATTTCTGTTTTTTGTGTGTGGCTTTCCCTCCAACCACCCTAACTAACCTTCAGAAGTCAGCCTGATGGGGCAGGGGGGAGGTGGTAAGGTGGGTGGGGGGGCGGGGAGGCTTTCCTGGTGGAGTTAGCCAGCGAGGGCTGAAGTCCTAGTCAGTGCTTAACCAGCCGCGGGGCCTCAGGAAAATTGCTCAGGCCCCCTGGGAGCCCAACAGTAAACCCGAGGTGGCCGAGCACACAGAAACTTCGGAGGGAATGGAAAGGCGGCGTTCCCCGCTGCCATGTGTTAGATCACCGTTCCGGCCGTCCCCACGACCTGTGCAGTGGTCGCCACCTGTCACTGTCTGCCTCTGCAGGCGGGCAGCCGATACTCAGAGAATTCAGATGGCTTGTGTGGTTTTGCCTGGGAAAAGCGGTGGTGGTCCTGTTCTCTGCACTTTGTAATATCAACACTACATACACACGGGTCGTGTGATGTTTGACTTTGACCCTGGTGCCTGGGAGGCTGGAGGTCTGCGCTGGTCGTCTGCTTGTCCCCTAGCAGTTTGCAGCATCCGTAGGGACCCTCAAGTGGGAGCTGGAGGGCTCCTTCAGGATAGGAATCACTGTGGCTGGATCGCAGGGTTATCCTGTTTGCCTCATTAACAAGGGAGATCCTAAGATGTATCGAAAGACTTAGGGAAATCCACTAACTTTGCATCTAAAGAATGTGTTCTAGATGCAAAATCAGCACCCACCAAGGAGCTCGTTTGGATTCTTTGCTTTAGTGTTTACTGAGCTGGTCATCTGGTTGACTAGAGCAGGTTGGAGCTGCTCTCCTGAATCAAGGGCCGCCAGGGCTCGTAACTACGCGTGCGGCAGAGGTCTCAGTGAGCCTAGTGGGCTGACGCATCGGCATTAATGGAAAGTACTGCCTCCAACATACGTTTCCTTGTTTATAAATTACATACGTGGGTAACCTCCCCGATGCATCATTGGCTTTGATAAAACAAATAAAAATAAACATTTTAAAAAGGAGATAAAAATACACCTAGAGTTTTGCAGTACTTTCCCCTGCACCCCAGTAGACCCGCTGGACCCATGGGGACTGCGTGAGGGCAGGCGGGGAAGGCCGTGTAAGGTACCAGTGGTCTCGAGGTGGGCAGCAGAGTCAGTGACTGTCACTGGAAATCCAGGTGGATATTAACACAAACAGTGCAAAATGTGGGCACACACATCCATGCATGTGAGTTTAGCACCTGGCTTTCTGAGTGCCTGGGAAACACATCCACTCCGCCTCTGTAAGCAGGGAAAATGAGCCCGCTTCTCAGTGGCTTTCCCTGTGAACCAATGTCCAACTTCTGACGGAACCATAGCCAGGAAAGGCCAGAGATGGAAATTGCTTGCAGCCTTTCAGCTGTGTCTTCTGTGTTCCAGTGACCGGCCTTGCGTTGGGCTCCCACCTCCTCCCGTCACCCTGCAGGGAGGACGGAGGTCCCCGTGTCTCACTGGCACAAATTGCAACACCGGTACATAAGGGAAAAGGGTGGCTTCTGGAACCTGCTTGTTCATCTTTGCGCTTCCCAGGGTACCTGCCACAGTGTCTGCTTGTGGAGGGTAGTGATCAAATAGAGAAAACCATCAGAGGTGCAGGATTGGGGGCGGGGCGAGACGTCCAGGCATCGTCCTTGAGCTAGAAAAGGAGGAGGTCCCAGGACACACACACACACAGGGGTCGGTGTGGGCTGGGAGCAGGGACGGTCACCCACCTACAGAAGAGAAGGAAGAGAACAAGGGCCTGTTCGCAGGAATGTAAAAGAATGTTGAGCTGGAACCCTGCAGATGTTTTGATGACTTCCCTTTTCTCAGAGCAGCACAAGATAAAGTCATCAGCCAAGAATAAGAATAAGAATGGAGAAGAGGTTTGGGAGTGTTTGGGGTGGGGGCGGGGGTGGGGGTGTGGGGTTGGGGGGTGGTGGAGTCTGACCAGTCAGCAGGAAACGGGAAATAATGAAAATGGAGTGTGGTTTCTTCTAGTGGCATCATGGGTTGCTGTGTTGATGGTGATTATAAAGTTGAAGTACAGCCAGTCACCTGGCCAAGTGCTGTTGTCCCACCTTCTTCAGTGACCAGCTGCACACAGGTGGCGGTGCAGGGCAGAACCTCACTGGGAACGGTTCGGCCAGTGTGACCAAGAGACAGTGGAGCATATTAGCTGAGTGATTACAATGATGGATCACACAGTCAATGATAATGACAAGGTCAAGGGTGTCACCATGGGAGTGAGTGTCTTAGGCAGAGCAGAGGGAAACGTCGTGGACGGTGAGGAGAAGGTCCAGGCACTGGTGAGTTCTGCTTGTGCAGGCACTGCCATTGCCAAGGGCTGAGGAAGGAGAAGTGTTGGACAGAGTGGCAGTGACCAGCAGCTAAGCATCTTCAAGAGAGAGAAATGCTGTGTTTCGAGGGAAATGAAATGAAGGGCTGAGGTGGACAGTAAGGATGTGTACGGGAACCACTTCCGGGGGGGCGATCAGGGAAATTCTCAGTGCACAAGTGAAGTTCACACCCACGAGGTGTGAACTGAGGGCAGAAGTGTGCCAAGCAAAGGAAACAATAGCAAGTGTGAAGGCCCTGAGGCAGGAAAGAGCTCATTGGAGTACCTGGAGGAAAACTCAAGTGGCTGGAGCATAATAGCAAATGGGAAAGTGATGGGAGATGGCTGTCAGGGGAAGGAAGGCGGAGACCAGCAGCGCCCATGGCGAACCACAACTCTCAGTGTGGATGTCTTTGAGCTCACCGAGAAAGCCTAACAAGACAGGGCCGCCTTTTTCGTGGTAGGTGGTTCAAAGTACAGCTGCTTGTCTTTCACCTCAGAGAGGCTATCTGTCTCGACACGGCCCAGGCCACTGAGTCCCCAGAAACTCCAGTGGGGCGACAGGCCTCTGGCCGCCTCTGGTAAGCACCTGTGTCCCGAAGGCAGCTAAAGGGCTTGTACTCCCTGCTCCTCGGATGCTGTGAGCACAGTGTCATCGGTCCTGGGGACCAGTTGCTCTCCAACAGCCATTGACCTCAGCTCAGGCCAGACAGCGGAGGGCCTGGGCCTGGAGTCCGAAACCAAGTGTCCCAGTTCAGCTGTGACACCAGTTTCATGAGTCACCTTAGGCAAATGCTCCTCCACACTGGACCTTGGGGTAGACTAGGGAGTGTCTTTAGCGATGACCTCCAATTCTGTCCCGTGCTGGATGGGTGAAGGGAACAGGAAGTGAATATTTGAGGGGCCTGGCTGGGCAGAGACCAAGGTGTCTGGATTTTAATAAAGCAAACACATGAACAAAAAAGGCTGGAAGATGGCCTGCTTCCACCACCGGTCACCCTTTTCTGAATTCTCTCTTTTGCCAGGAGGGTCCCCTTTTTCAGCTCCGTCCCTTTCCCCCAACCCCCCTGCAGACCTCCAGGATTCCCTGCCTTCTCATATCAGGGGCCTGTGAGAATAGTGGACCAGTGGACATGTAGTGGGACAGGCCGCTGAGGCTGAGGCCCCTTGTTCCCAGGCCTGCTCCCCGCCCATGGGATGCCACCCCTGTTCCCAGGCCTGCTCCCCGCCCATGGGATGCCACCCCTGTTCCCAGGCCTGCTCCCCGCCCATGGGATGCCACCCCTGTTCCCAGGCCTGCTCCCCGCCCATGGGATGCCAGGCCTCAGTAAGAAGCCAGGGGAAGGTGTGGAGCAGCAGTTTCCTTCCCGAGTCTTAATTCCCACCCAGAACGCGTTTCCTGGTTCAGCTGTGTTCATTCTCCTCTCGTGTGTCTAGGAACCCCAGGAAAATTCGTGGGCAGTGTGGCTCCTCCGCCCAGACAAACACCTGGGCAGAGGGTTTTCTGCCCCTTGACAGCCAGGGACAGCTGTCACAGGGAAGAGGGACAGCTGTCCCAATGAAGGTGCTCACTTGGTGACATTAGCACATATACACAGCGTAAAAGCAGCTCTTACACTTGCTTATTCCTCTGGGTTTCTGGTTTCTTATTCTTTGTCCCTGTGACTGATTTTGCTTTATCATCTCTTTGATACTTTCAAATTTAAATTCAGATCTCTAGTTGTATCAGCAGCAGGGCTGACTCAGAACAAACAAGCTGACCGTTATCTAGAAGCAGGTTCCTGTTGGTTGCCTTTCTGTCGGTGGGTGCCTGTGTGTTCACTTAGCTGTCCACTGTGGGGAAGTGGAGCCTTGTTCTTGTAACTCTTGGGCCCCCTGAAGCACCAACGGAAGGCCCTGGGCCAGAACTCTCTCCAATAGTTCTGAAGCAAAACCTGGCCCTTAATGTGTCAGTAGTGTGTGTGTGGGTTGCTCCCTGCAGTTTTTTAGATTAACTTTTAGTTTTTCAGTAAAGTTAGACTTACAGAAAAGTTACCGAGATTGACTTCCTGTATACCCAGTTTCTCCTATGGTTATATTACTATCAGCTAAACTTCAGGCTTCATTCTAATTTCTACACATTTAAAAACATTAGTTGCCAATATTTAAAAATTAGTTGCCAGCTTTTTCATTTTTGATTAGAAAATTGGAAGCTCTGGCAACATGGGTGTATCCCACCTGGTGACAGCTGGCGGAAGGCAGATAACAATACATAGAGTTGGTATTTACTGAGCACTTCTTATGTGCCACGCACCGTTCGGAGTGAATTACCCGTATCAGTGCATTTCATTCTTATTGCAAGTCTGTAGGCGATTACTGGTACCATCCCTGCTTCACAGAAGAGGACACTGAGGCCCGAGAGATCAGGTGGTGCGCCCACAGTCCCCCAGATGGGATGTGGGGGAGCAGGGCTACAGTCCCAGTATCTGTCCCCAACCACCTGAGGGCACTGCCTCCCCAACCTTAGATTCTTGTCCTCCCTGTGACTCTTACTCACTGACATTTCTTTCCAGGTCCCTGCAGACACTTGATGCCAAAACTCATGCGTTTTGGCAGTTTTCCTTGGCAGCCCTTCACAGTGTAGAAAGCACAGTGGCCTCTATAGCATCATCCGATCCCCAGCAGGGAGGGGTCTCTCATGGCCAAGGTATGAATGGGTAGAGATACTGGAATGATTGTGGTGTTCCCCAAACCTCCCACTCTCTCCACCTACTTGGGGGTGCTGATCATTCCTCACTGTGGGTTGGCAAACCTCTGAGCTGGGAGGATAGCCAACAGCCTCTCCTGAGACCGTCCTGAGTCACAGGGAGTGCTTGCTCCCACCACAGAAGGGTCAGGTCTGCGCGTGGGCTTAGGAAGCGTCACATCCCCGCCCCTCCCCTCCCCCCAGCGACCACTCTTCTGCACAGCTGAAGCTGTCCTACAAAATGACCCCTGCCCACTGGACACAGCTGGTCTGACCCTGCTGCTGCTTTCTCGTTGGAGCCGCACAAGTCACCGGGGCAAAGCTGACACCGGTGCAGGGAGAGTCACCCCAGCCTCGTTCCCTTGCTGAGCTGCCCCCGACTTCTGCACACTGGACACAATGTCATGCCTTAGCGGCCCGGAGCTGGGCCAGGAAAAAAAGAGGCTGTTCCAATGGGCCTGTTTAGATGCTTATTCATCTAGCCTCAAACAGAGGGCAATGCAGAGGAAAGATACGTATTGGAGAGCAAAGCAGACGCTTTGGGCTGAACTGCGTTGCATGCCACATACACATTCCAACGTTTCTGTTCTTGCTGTGTGCCTTGGTTGTAGGAAGAACTGTGTGCTGGCCATTTCTGGTGTGTTTGTTGATGGCTTGCTGAGGTCCAAACGCCACTTAGCCTTTGTTCAGCCTCTTCTGAGTCGGCAGTTTCTTTCAGATCAGCAAACAGCTCCTAGTTAATAGTGGCCTCAGTTTACCTTTCTGGATTTTCATCCTTCTCTGAAACTTGGCTCGATGAGCCTCACTAGTTGCTTAGCTTTTTCATGCCTCAAGGGAGATTTTTGAAAAATGTTTAATATAGATATTTTCATTGTCTTTAGTGGGATGGTTGGTTCATGTGACATTTTCTGTCATTAGAAATAGAAGGTTTAGTTTATTTGTTACCTGTTTGTTTGTTTTTAACCAAATTGTTAACACTGGTTATCCCTGGGAGGTGGGATTATGGGAAATTTTGTTTCTTACATTATATACCATTTGTATATAATTGAAAATTATAATTGAAAAAATAAAGAGAAAATGTAGGCCAGACACTAGCACGATGAGGGGGCACATCATTGTTCAAAATGGGACTTTTTTGTTTGTGGTTCCTCTTTTTCCAGTCCATCCTCTGCCCATTACCACCAGGACAACTCTCCGTCCTGCTCGCCCCTGCTCGCTCCTCTGGGACAGGAACCCGCCCCTCCTGCCCCCATTCCTCACTGCATAGACCCAGCCTCCAGGTGTGGCTCTGCTCTCCTCCCCAGGGACAGGAGGAACTTGTACTTCCCTGGAAAAGGCTAGAATGACATGGTGATGTTGAGACCCACGAGAGTGCCCTAACTACCTCACTGTGGGAGTCAACACTTGGGCAGCCTAGTAGTCACTGGCTGAATAAATCTGGAATAACTCACGCTGGAGACATACTGATTGAGTTGACTGTTACCCTAAAACTATAAAGGCTTTCGAAAAGGAGAGGAAACAGCATTTGAGACTACAAGAAAAAAAAAAGGAATAGGTACTTGGGAAACATTGATTCAGACAGAAGGCCAAATAGTGTTGCAATGAGGAGACCCTGGGTATTTACGGGCAGGGGACGAGAACAATGACATCAGTAGGAGGGAGGCGTTTTTACCACCGCCGTCTGCACGGTGTTTTTAATCTGTAGTCCAGCAGCCGCCATAACAGCTTTCTTGTCATCTTTACAAACAGTTCTTTGGAAAACAATGTTGCTATTGCTTTAGGCCCAGTCCAAAAGTTTATTTTTCCATGTTTTAACCTACACAAGGTTTGAGGCCTGAGACATGCCCGGCACCTCCTCCGGGAGGGCAGCTCCGGCTCCGCATTAAGTGGCTCTGTTGACATTTTTATCAGCTGTTTGCCACACTGTCCCGGAACAGGATTCCTACAATACCGCTCTCACTTGTATGCTTTCTATAAGATGGCAGTGGCAAGGTTTGAAACGTGTGAAAGCCTTTATTTCTGAAAGACTCATGGGAACAGACTCCCAAGCACAAGCCTTTGATTGCCCATGAGGGAACTTAGGGATTCTCCACACCTTCCATGTCTACCCCCCTGCCCTGGCCCTGCATAGACCTACCTGTGTTCATCCGCGCGTCACAGCCCCTGAACTCGTCAACTCAATTTTTCATTCAGTTTCAAGTTTCATCCTATTTGATAGTTGTTTTCATATAAAAAATAGCCGGGAGTGGAAATACTCTAAATCACACAGGGGTGTACACAGGTACTTTGCAACCTCTTCCGCACATTTCTGGATCACTTTTTTAAGCAAAGCGGCAAGCTCCAGGCCATGTCCTCACTCAGCACAGCAAGGGTTTACTTGTATTTAAATGACACTCACATGCCACTTACCGTGTACAGGCACTTTACGTAACCATCTCTTCCGCTGAAAGCGACACAGAGTGGATGGAAGATGCTCTGAAGCTCCAGATGCTGACTCGGGGACCAGGGAGAGCAGGCCATGGGGCCGGTGTCTCTGCAGTGGCTGCACGACACTGACCTAGACGGGAATTTCCAAGTCGTGGGTAGGGCTTGCTTGCCAGACTCACATCCAGCCAGCACACCAGGGTTCTGGGCAACGTCCTCAGAGTGGGACTGTTGGAGCCAAAAAGAGCATCCAGGTCCAGCTGAGAGACCAGGTCCTGCTGTCCAAGGGGTGAAGGGTCAGGGAAAGCAAAAAGGGCTGAGTGGGGGTTGAACTTCTTATGGGAAAACCCATTTTCAGGCTTAGACCAGCAGGGCCAAAGCTCCTTGGGGGTGTTAATATGGGAGCATTATTTCAGGACCTGTTTTTCAGAAATTCTGTGAGCCAAAATAGCACTCTAGCACACTGTTTGCATACTTTTCTGATACTAAAGATAAGGCCTATTATCTAGGAATAGAACATAATACTCAAATAAAAGAACAATGATATATATGTAATGTCACGTAATTGACTTCATCTGCAGAGTCTGAAGTCGGTGTGCAACTTTCTTTTTCTCTTGGTCTGATAAGTATCAATGTGCTGACTCTCCTCCAAATTCACTCTTCAGCACATGCTCTGTGATCATGGACGCGGTTCCTTTACGCATTTTTTCCTGTCACCGTGGGCACGTTAAGCTTTCTCAGTAGGAGGCGCTGTAGAGGCGCTGCGGGAGGAAGCTGGGTTCCGTCGCGGCTTCTTGCAGCTGTTCAGGCAGTAGGGGGCGCTGGAGAGCCATTGCTGGAGGAAGATGGCTTTCACTCTGTTTCTAGCAGCTCAAGCAGATGGTGGTTGGTGCTGGTGGGAGGGTAGTGGGAGGACTGCGGTGTGGGCGTGAGGACATCCAGGACACGCGAGAAATGTGCAGCCCCTCTGCCACCGGGCCCAGCATGGCGACCACCATAACACAGCTCCCACCGTGTGAGTTCATGAGCTTCAGGCCTCTGGTACACACGGACGCCCCCACTCCCTTACCTTTCCCTTTGGACTTTTGTGTCCCGTGGCCCTTCTGACGCTGCAGCCCTCTTGATACTGACACCATGTGCCCGCCTGTCTGCACCAGAGCCCACACTCCCGCTGCATGCCTGCACAGCCAGCCTCTGACTGCGGCCTGTGCGCCACAAGGGCTGCACCGTCCCCCGCCCATTACCCAGGGACTGGGGGCCAGCTCCGACCCATGAACCAGTGAACTGTTCTGACACCAGAGGGCAGCAGTAACACCTTTTCAATGAGAACTGAACCCCTCGAGGAGGGGATCCCTAAAGTATCCTCTAGAGTTCTAGATTTTAATTTTTTGTTATTAAGCTGTGATATATATATATAAAAAGTATAAGATGTAAGTGCTCGGCGAAGTACCTGATACACATTTAGTCCTCAAAGGAGTTTATTATTAAGATTATTCATGAAACAGAGGCATTATTGTCCCCATTTAACACATGAAGAAACTGAGGCTCAGAAAGTTTAAGTAATTCTCCAAAGTCATGTAGTGGAGCTAGGGCTTGAGAGAGTGTGTGTGTGTTTGCTTTTCTGCTCCCTCTTTATGTTGTTCTTTGGGGCTAATTGGTGTACTTGTGACCAAGTCCTGGTTAGAAGAAAACGTCTGTGGAGGAAGCTGGGAAGGGCTTGTGGGAAACCTGTGCCCATCGGCTTCAAAGAAGGATGAAGAGGTGCAGGCGTGCCATCCATCCGTGATAATGGCGTCTGTGGGAGTCGAACTCCAGAACGGAGAAGCCCTGGACTTCGAGAAAAGACCCAAACCGTTGTCTGGGACTGCCGATCACAGTACAGAAATTGAAAAGTTGAAGTAATGTACTTCCCAGAAATGTTAATGGTTTTCAGAGTTATTTTTAAGTAGTTGCCAAATTCTTAGACCCGGAGCAAAAAGCCATGCAAGTTTTTGTTCTCGACACAGTTTGCATGATCCACAGGTACTTTTCCTTTCCACTCCTGGACAGGGGAAATAATAGTTCTCTTTGGAAAAGGGTCTCCTGAGCACCTCTGGTTGAGAGTAGGGGAACATAAAATGGAAAGCAAAATGAAGGCGAAGTCTTGGCTATAGAACTGGGAACCCATGGGCCAGCCGAAGAGGAGACCATATCTAAAGCAGCAGTGGGTCCAGCTCTCCACATCCACCCCTCTGAATGTTCCTGTCCCCAAGACACTGTGGGCTTGAGATGTCACCATCAGTCCCAGGCTGAACAAGTTCCCACAGGGGCTTGTGGAAAGTCCTCTGTCTCTTATCTCTGTCTGCTCTGCCTGACACCCTGTGGACCCCAGGCAGAAGGAAAAGCTTCTCATCACCGGAGCATGTGGTGGAAACACAGCTGCCCGGGAATACACGCTAAAGACAGGAGGGGCTGGCAGTACAGTGGAGCACAGATAGGCATCCTCCATCTGGGTGACAAGGGGGCTCTCCCAGGCTGGGTCCGGGGGGGTGCGGAGGCTGCCGAGTTCATGTGATGGGGAACGAAAAAGAATTTATAAGCAGGAGCTGTTCTGTGTTTACAGACGTAGATGAATTGCGGCCTTTCCAGCTAGAGAATCAGAGCCTTTGGGCCAGGAGAATACAAATCCAGTTTTAAAGTTTACCACCCAAGGCTTCCTTTTGCTGAGAATCACTGCTGAACTGACCACCATCCGGCTTGCAGATCCGAATGTCAAGATCGTCTCTCCCATCTCCAGCCCTGAGCGTAATAAGTCATTCTGAGGAAACAAAGTGATCATTATATGCAGATGACCCATGTTACAGCTCTGCAAAAGCCAAGAGAAGAAAGCTGAGATTTTGTTAGACACAGTCCGGACGTTGGAAATGCTCAGTCAGGTGGCCAGTAGAGACAGGAGTTTGCGGTCTCCTGTTTGCAGCGTGAGACCCAATGGGAGAAAAGACTCGTGCACGAAGCAGCAGATGTTTGATACGCCCGTAAATGAAGTTAACCGGAGGTGTGAAGGAGCTGTAGGAGAGAAAAAGGGGAAGGAAAACTTGGTTAGGGCCACGTAAAGATGGGGCTGAGAGATTTATCTCGTTCTTAGATGGGAAGACTCTACATTTTATAAGATGTCCATGTTCTCTAAATCTATTTACACACTCAGTGTATTTCCCATCAGCATCCCAGCACAAGTTTCTTAGACCCAGACAAGAGGATTCTTAAATTTATCTAGACGAATTATTTTACTTAAAAATCCTGGAAAAGCTGTTTTTAAAATAAGAATAAGATAGGGGACTTGTTCTATAGACCGACGACGGTGTTAACTCCTAAGCCACCAGGAACAAAGCCACTAGCAGCTTTAGTGTTGTTAAAAGGGCGTGGAGGGATGGATCCGTGTGCGAGTGTGAACGGGGCTTATGGGGGTCACAGTGCCCTATGGTCTGCATCCTCTGAGCGAGCATTTTTATTCCACGGGCACATCGCAAGGACACGCGTCTTCCTGTTTTTAACATTAAGAAACAACTAAAAAGTCTTTAAAAAGAAATTCAAACTAAAAACTTATATATGGCACACCTAAAAACAGAACATTATAAATTTATTAAAAGACCATGTTACAGAGTCCAAAAAAAGTTTGAAGAGCTGTATGTAGATTGAGATCCCATTTTGGTAGGTGTGTGTGTCTGTCTTAGCAATGTATGTATTTATATAAAAATATATAGCAAAAGGCTAATAGGATGCCCTTGGGGGGTGGTCTGAGTGACCAAATTTTTTTTTCCTATTGCTTCCATGGATCTTATGAAGTGCAAACTGATCACCTAAAGCTCCCGTAATTCAACGTGACCAAAGGCAGCTTCTGTAGAGGGGCTTGCGAAGCCCTCCCTCGAGGAGTAGTTCTGTCTCATTTGCCAAGTCACACAATTGATGACATGTCGAGGGCCCTACTCACTTAGCCCGGGAACACATCTACCCTAAGGGAGAGCTCTCTCAGGGAGAAATGCCTTGGCTGGCAGTGAAAACTCTGAACCCCAACTTAGTTTCCTATTTGTCTGGCTTACCTGAAACCTGACTTCAGGTTCGAAGCCCAGCTGTTGAGATAGTCTTATCTAGCTGGGCGACGTCACACCTGAGGCAGACCCTTGATCTTTTTAGAGCTGCTGCAGGTATCAGTCATTGGAACAACTCTTCTGTGCCTTTTAAAATCAGAGCCGGAAGAGAAAGACCAACTGGAGATGGGTTCCTAAAGGAAACAAAAAAAGGAGCGTTTCTCTGCACACCCCCAGCCATGCTCTCTCTTGTCACTGAAAGCTATGCAGCCTCAAAAGCCAAGCGCTTATAACTGGCCCCAGAGCACAAGTGCGGGCAGGATAAATGCTGGGCATATCTATTTCTGCATTTCTCCATGCTCTTTCAAATGGCCTTTCTTGCGTTTAAAAAAAAAAAATCTTGAGTTATATTCTTTCATATTGTGCAGTTATATAAAAGCCCCAATCCTTTTGAGGGAAAAAAGGTAGATTCTGCACCCCTTTCCAGAGAGGCTGAGGTGGTGGAGAAACTGTGGACTTCAAAGACAGGTATTGCCAGCCTGGCCTGTAGGAGGCCCAGGGGCGGTCTCAAAGCCAGTGCTGGCAGGTGCGGACCTGGCCCTGCAGCTATGGGGGGTGACGGGGGCCCTTCTGGTGGTGGCGTTGATGGATGCAGGAGGGTCTATCTGGTGTCCTCCCAGTCCCTAGGCCAGAGGAGGCTTCCAGCCCTGCAGACTCAGGCCTCAGCCTCCAGGGGCATCGAACCCAGAGAGGAAGGCCTGCGGTGATTGGAGCCAAGGATGGTGACTCCTCCTGCACGTGGAGCTGCAGGCAAAGGCAGCCAGGCCCAGTGGCGGTGGCCGAGGCCACTTATGAGGGAGGCCTGTGGCTCCAAGGGATCTGGTCCATCATGAATGCCCCAGGACACCCCCAGCCCATCTGCCCGTTCATTCACCCTGCTCTGGCTCAGGAGCGGGCCCCCTCTCTGTGGCCCAGCCTGTCTTATAGGTGCAGAGTTCCTGCCCAGGAATGTGAGCCCAGGGGTCCAGGTACAGAGAAGAGCAGCTCACTCTGGTTTACTTCTCTTTCAACCTGGAGGGCTTCTCTCTCACTTGCCTCTCAACCCCCATAACATCTCACACCAGCGCCCTCCACTTAACCCTCAGCCGCCGTGACTGCTGTTCTTGTTGCTGTTTTTGCCTGGACGTAGCGTGCGGGAAACTGTTGTCCAATAGTCTGTGCTTGGAGGGTGCCCAGGTCTCTGCCTAGGTTCACTCCTACGGCACTGTGTGACCTCGGGCAGACAACTACCTCTTTGGGCCTCAGGTGCTTCTTTAAGGAGAGGAAAAAAGAAAGGACACTGGATAACATGACACAGACCACAGGGCACACTTCCCTGGTTAGAGGGCGGCACAGAACACCACATCTGTGGGGTGCCAGGCAGTGTCATGGGAGAAAAGCATTTCTGTGATCCCACGACCTTGACGAGTACTGGATTAGACAGAGGGGCCAGTTTCCCAACCGTGGGCTTTGCTGTGGCCTAGAGTATCCTCACTAGCAGTTCTGCAAGAGGCTGGGTGTCCGCCAGGTGAGGGGCCCCCTGAGCCACCCTTCGACAAGCTGGCTCGGATTTGCACACACAGCAGGTGCGGGGGGTCGGGGGCTGCGCTGGCCCCATCTCACAGCACTTCACCTTGGTCCTCTTTTAACAATCCACTGTTCCCTCTGCCCTGATGCCCAGAATGTCCTGCCCTGTGGCTGGACGGACTTTTCTTCTGACTTCTCATAAGTGCCAGCCACATACACTCGTCCTTGGGTGACCGGATTTAGAAAAATACTGGGCACCCTGTTAATTCGAATATTACATAAACGACAACAAAATTCTCAGTATGTCTCAAATATTGCATGCACTGTCCTTATACTAAAAGGTTATTTGTTGAAATTCAGGTGTAAGTGGGCATCTTGTGCTTTCTCTGGCAGCCCTCCCCTCCCACAGCGCCTCCCTCAGTGCAGCCTCGGGGGAGCAGAGGGCTTCCAGATGGATCAGTGACCCTCTCAAAGCAGCAGGGGGCAGCACCAGCCTTGGGGGCCCTGGGTGTGGATCAAACATCTTTTCCTCTCTGTGCTTCCCTCTGTGTATATGGTGGGTGATAAGGTGTAGGCATCATGTCCCCCTTATCTGAGGGATCCCCATTGTCTGAGGGACCCCCATTACTTTGACAAATGTTTCTCCCTCAAACACAAAGTTGATCAAGGCATCTCCATAGCCTCATATGATTCAGTGCAGCCTCATTCATTTTCCTCTGTTTGGTGCTAAAATTAATGGGCTTCTCTGCCCAGGCTCTTCTGATATTATGTAAGCATTTAGTGGCTTGAACGTTCTGTGGGTATTGCAAGCTGGTGGCCCGCCGGCTGAACTGAGACTTGGACTTGGAGACCGTGCCCATGGGTGCAGAGCCTGTGGGTCACCATGGGGGTCAGGGAATAAGCTCTCATCTTCCGTTCTTCACCCGGGGGAAGCCTTGGCCACCTCGCTCGCCTTCTAACAGCCCACAGACCTGCAGCGGAGAGTCCATCCAAGCCAGGGCCCTTCCGTCAGGCGTGGTCATCCTTTCCTCCCACTTCGAGGGGAGGCTTTCTCTCTCACGTGGGCAGCCAGGCATGGGGCACGGGGCAAATGCATTCCCTTTCAGTCTGCTCTCTGGGTACCCCCAGCCCCACATCCCTCATCCCCTCGCCTGCCATGGGCTTTCTGTCTTAAAAAAATGTAAATAGCAATATCCCAGAGTTTGGTTTGGGCAAAACGGGCCCCTTGGGTCTGAGGCATATGTCATTGGGTCCAACACAGCTGGCCAGGGCTTTGTGCTGGTGCTGGTCCACGGCTGCAGGCAGCAACAGGAAATACACATGACTTCCCATTTGCCTTTTGCGCCGTGTTCAGACATCACTGTCGGTAAAGTTGTGGGTGTTGCCAGGTCCTTGCCCTATTACAGTCTTAATAGCACACTGCTTTCTAATATGTCAGTGAGCAAAACAAAATAAAACCCTATTCTGCAACACTGAGAGATCTGGGGAAGAGGTAGCAGCATTCCTTGCTATCCAGGGGCACCTTGAGCAATGGAGTTGTCATTGGGGCATGCAGATGAGCGTGGGGGCTCACCAGGGGAGCCGAACCAATAGGAGATCATGTCTATGGCCATACCCATACCCATATCCATACCCATATCTATGTCCGTACCCATACCCATATCCATGTCCGTACCCATACCCATATCCGTACCCATACCCATATCTATGCCCATACCCATACTCATATCCATGTCCATAACTGATCTATTATATGGAATTGGTTCAAGTAATTATGGAGGCTGGTGAGTCCAAACTACACAGAGCTGATGACCCAGTTTGAAGGCCATCAGGCGAGAGCACCCCCTCTTCCTCAGTGGAGGATCAACCTTTGTTCTCTTCAGGCCCTCAACTGATTGGAGGAGGCCCACCCAACGCTATGGATGGCCACCGGCTGTAGTCAGTCTACTGGTTTAAGTGTGAATCTCATCCAAAACACCCTCACAGAAACACTCAGAAAAATGTGTGCACATCGAATAGCTGGGCACCTAGTCAAGTTGACACGTAAAATGGACCAACCCATGGGCATCATAGCTTGGGATTCTCTTTATTAGGAATCTGTCTGGTTTCTGGCTATGACAGAGAGGCCAGTATCAGGCTAACTCTTCCTCAAGAAAACGATAAATGCTGGATAAAATCCACAATGTTGATGGTTGAAGGCACTGGAGCCCCGAGAAGGAAGCATGAGTTGAGGATGAAGAGAAGATTCCAGAGAGAAGGGAAATGCGTTGAGGTGAGGCCTATGTTTGTGGCTGCCTTCTCCCTCTGGGACTCTGCTGACTTCCGGTCCTAGCACAGAGATGGGCAGACAGCGTGGCCTAGAGCCCTCACAGTGCCACTGGGCCGGGGAAGGCCAAGTGAGGTTCAGAACCAGCAGGCAGTGAGGACTCGAGGGACCGGGAGCCTAGAGATAACCCCAAGGACATGAACCCACGGTTCTGCGTGCAGTTCTCATCAAGGAGTTTCCTCTCCCATCAGTGGCACCTGTGTGGGCTGAGACACTGAACAGCCGGGCAGAAGTCGGCTGCTGAAGCAACAGGCTTGACCGGGCTCCCAGTGCCCAGGGGACACACACTGGGGTGCAGACACGCGAGTGGGGGTGGAAGGCCTGGAAGACAGCCCAGGCTTTCAAGCGAGGCTTCCTAAGGGCTACGTTACAGGGCGAGGCTGACCAAACCGGGCCTCGGAGGCCAAAACCCGGCCTGCACTGCATCCTGGGAGACGCTCTGTACTCTTTCTGCCCGAGAGAGGAAAGCGAGCTCTCCTCCCGAGGAAGACAATCTCCAAGACTACATAATTTTTAATATACATTGTTTGGCTTTCAATAAAAAATGACTGGGAATATCAAATAACAAGAAACATAACTGAAGACTTTGAGAAAAAAGATGCATATTAGATAGTCACAGGAACCTAGACACTGGAGTTATCAAACACAGGTTTAAAAATAACCATATTGTTCTGTATAACGAAACAGACGAGAAGGCAAAGAGCACTAGAGTTTATAACGGAATCAGACTCAAACCCTTGTACTGAAAGTCAAAATCACTGAAATCAAGAATTCAGTGGATTCACTTAACAGCGTATCAAACACAGCAACAGAGTTGGAAGTGGAGAAGAGGCCAGCAGAAAACGTCCCGACTAAGCCTAGGGAAAGAAGCAAGAATAGAAATGCAGAAAAGAACTTAAGAGCCCTGACTGGTGCGGCTCAGTGGGTTGAGAGTCGCTCTGCGAACCGAAAGGTCTCTGGTTCAACTCCCGGTCAGGGCACCTGCCTGGGTTGCTGGGTTGACTCCTGGTCAGGGCACAGATGAGAGGCAACCAATTGATGTTTCTCTCTCTCACATCACTGTTTCTCTCCCTCTCTCTAAAAGTAAATAAAGTCTTTTTTAAAAAAAAAAGAACATAAGAGACAGAATGTGAGGGAAACACCTAATATATGTGTAATTGTGGTTCCAGAAAAAGAAGAGGGAATTGGAATAGAAGCAATTTTTAAAGAGATAATGTATAAAAATTTTCCAAACCAAACATCAAATCACATATTCAAGAAGTTATATGAACCCTAAGAAGAATTAACACCTGAAAAACTGCAGTAGGAACATCATTTTTAAATGATTGAAAGACAAAAACAAAGAGAAAAATGTTAAGCACCTGGAGGGGAAAAATTCATTACTTTCAAAGTATAATATTAAGGGTCATAGACGACTCTTCAACCCAAACTATGAAAATCAAATTACAATGGAAAGACATCTTTATAGCACTGTGAGTAAACATCTGCCAACCCAAAATTCTACCTGATGAAAATATCCTTCATGAATAGAGCACACAAAAAAACGTGTTTTCAGATGAGTCCATCTGTTTTCTAGATTGTGAAAACAGAGACACTGCAAGTCTTTTTGTATTAGAGTATTTTTAGGGTTTTTAGAAATGTAACCCAGGAGCCGGGGCTTCCGTGAGTGTGGGAGGCCTGGGGCCGGGAGGCTGGGAAGGCTGACGCTGAAGGAACAGGAAAAGCACCAGCTACATAGCCTGAGCTCTGGGTGTGGGCCACATACCAAAGAAACATGAAAAGCAAACAAAACCAAACCAGCAAACAAAGACCTCCGAAAAACAAAGCTGGAGGATTTGACTTAATATAAAGACTCATTATCAAGCTATGTTAATTAAGACGGGCTGGTGCTGACACAAGAAAAGGCAGATAGTTCAGCAGAGTAGCCAGTAGAGAGTCTAGAAACAGTCCCGTTCCTATGTGGACCACTTGAGAGCCCGCAGCTCTGTTCTCGGCTGGAATGAAGGGAGCAGAGGCTCTATGACAATTTTCATGGGCCCTCTGGGGCACATGGAACCTTGAGGTGGATGGCAGACCCCAGTGGCCCAGTGATATTTTGGCCACAGGGTTCTATGTGTTCATGGAGGTTGTACCAGCCAGGGGCTTAGTCCCAACATTCAAAGCCAAAGTTACCTGCCCTCCAGGGACAAAATAAGTGTGTCTGGGACTTCATAGCTTTGCAGAGATGGTTCAAGACCCACTGGAGGGAGCACCACAAGATCTTTACAAATATACAATAGATTTTAGGTTGCTGTTGATTTGCTGTGAACAAGGTCAGGTTCTTCTAGATGGTTAAAAGGGCTGTTGGGAGTGTAAATACTGTTTGGAGTCTCCAGTTGGGAAGAACCCTACTTAAGTCACAGACCATTGTAAGTGACAGCTGGAGGAGGGAGGGAAAAAGCAACACAGTGAAGATCACGAACAATGATGCTTTTGTGGAGAGAAGCCCCAGGCTGCCACCCATGTGTGCCTCCGTAGTTTCAGCCCGTCCTGGGCCAGAGCCTTCCTCTTGGTGCCACAGTGTCACAGTCAGTGTCCCTGCAACAAGAATGGTCTTGCCCTCCAGACAAAGGCTTTCATGCCCAGGCAAAGTGCCTGAAGCCTCTCCATCCACACCTTTAGGTTTTGAAGAAGTGCTACCTACACAGTTTCACTGGGAGGGGTCACATCTGACACCCACACCAGTGGCCACTTGAGATTTGGACATTCCCCAGAGCTGAGCTATGCTCTGCAGGAATAAAGGGCAGCCTTGATGGCTGGGGCAGCCAAACTGGTGGGGTAGAAAGGAAAAAATGGTCATTGAGCATGGACCGTATATCAGGCACTTAATGTGTCATGCTCATGACCTCATTTGACCTTCACAACCATTCTTTAAAATGTGTTGTATAATTTTCATTTTGCAGAAGACACTGAGGCATAAGGGATCTAGCAGTGTGTCCAAGGTTCCCCAGGCAATGGGAGCTGGTCAGGGTTCACTGGAGTTGGAATTCTGCCTCAACTGTGCCCCTGAGGAGAGGGGAAGGGAGATCAAAGAGACAGCTCCACTGTCTGCAGAGCTTGGCGTGGATCAGGGTCCCTCCCACTAAACCATCACACACACTTTGTGCACCTGAACAATGTGTCCTTCACCAAGCTGCTTTCTTCCCCTCTCAGTCTTGCCTCAAAAGTCCACCATGTGACATAACTTTCCCCTGTAGTGGAGGAAAAAGAATTTTTTATCTACCCTTCTAAGTTCTTCTGGCTGGTCTAATAATCAAATTGACATGAAGCAAATGAACAGGAGAAAATAACCAAAGTTGGACTTCTGGCCAAGATGGAGGCATAGGTAGATATGTTTTGCTTTCTTGCACAATCAAAAGAAGGATAACAACAAATATAAAAAAAAAAACAACAACAACCCAGAACTGCCAGAAAATCAAACTGTATGGAAGTCTAACAACCAAGTAGTTAAAGAAGAAACATTCATCCAGACCAGTAGGAGGGGTGGAAATAGGCAGCCGGGGTCAAGAGAACGCACAGCAAGGTGACACACTGGGTGAGTGAGGCAGTGCCTGGCGGAGTGGGAAGTCCCACATTTGTGTGCAGATAAACCAGGAGGAACAACTAGGGAATGAGACAGACCCCACAACCCAGGGTTCCAGCGCAGGGAACGAAAGCCTCAAAAACCTCTGACTGTAAAAACCTGTGGGGGTTGAGGTGGTAGGAGAAACTCCCAGCCTCACAGGAGAGTTCATTGGAGGGACTCATGGGGTCCTAGAATGTACACAAACCCACCCACCTGGAAATCAGCACCAGAAGGACCCAATTTTCTTGTGGGTAATGTAGGAAGTGACTGAAAGCAGGCCGAGAGCTGAGCAAGTGGCATTGTTCCCTCTCCAACCCCTCCACCACATATAGCGTCACAATGCAGAGATGTGGATTGTCCCACCCGGGCGAATACCTAAGGCTCTGTCCCTTACAACATAACAGGGTCCCTGAGACAAAGAAATATGACTCAAATGAAAGAATAGATCAAAACTCCAGAAAAAGAACTAAGCGACGAGGAGATAGCCAGCTTATCAGATGCAAAGTTCAAAACACTGATAATTAGGATGCTCACAGAAATGATTGAGTACAGGTGCAAAATAGAAAAAGAAATGAAGCCTATGCAAAGTGAAATAAAATGTACAGGGAACCAACAGTGAAGGAAAGGAAACTGGGACTCAGATCAACAATTTGGAGCAGAAGGAAGAAATAAACGTTTGACTGGAACAGAATGAAGAAACAAGAATTCAAAAAAGTGAGGAGAGGCTTAGGAACCTCTGGGACAACTTTAAATGTTCCAACAACCAAATCCTGGGGTGCCAGAAGGAGAAGAGGAAGAGCAAGAAGTTGAAAACTTATTTGAAAAAATAATGAAGGAAAACTCCCCCAATTTGGTGAAGGAAATAGATTTCCTGGAAGTGCAGAAAGCTCAGAGAGTCCCAAAGACATTGGTCCCAAGGAGGAACACATCAAGGCACATCATAATTAAATTACCCAAGATTAAAGAGAAGAGAGAATCTTAAAAGTAGCAAGAGAAAGGGAGACAGTTACCTACAAAGGAGTTCCCATAAGACTATCAGCTGATTTCTCAAAAGAAACCTTACAGGCAAGAAGGGGCTGGAAAAAAGTATTCAAAGCCATGAAAGGCAAGGACCTACATCCAAGATTGCTCTCTCCAGCAAAGCTATCATTTACAATGGGAGGGAAGATAAAGTGCTTCCCAGATAAGGTCAAGTTCAAGGAGTTCATCATCACCAAGCTCTTCCCTTATTATATGAAATGTTAAAGGGACTTATCTAAGAAAAAGAAGAAGATCAAAACTATGAACAGTAAAATGACAACAAACTCACAACTATCAACAGCTCAACTTAAAAAAACAAAAACAAAAACAAACTAAGCAAACAACCAGAATAGAAACAGATGAACAGAAACAGAGGTCACATGGAGTGTTATCAGTGGAGAGGGGAGAGAATGGGGCAAAAGGTACAGGGATTAAGAAGCATAAATGGTAGGAGCAAAATAGACAGGGGGAGGTTAAGAATAGTATAGGAAATGGAGAAGCCAAAGAACTTGTATGTATGACTCATGCACATGAACTAAGGGCAGGGGTGGGAATGCTTCTGGGAGGGGAGTACAGGGTGGAGGGGGATAAAGGGGAGAAAAAAATGGAACAACTGTAATAGCATAATCAATAAAATATACTTAAAAAAGAAAATAACCAAATTTATTACATACATACATACATATGGGGGCTCCATAAGAATGTGGGACTTGGGACAAATGAGGGATGGAGGCATCTGCCCATTGCAGACTAAGGAGAGGGAGGCAGAGGTCTGGGACTTCAGAAGGAAAGCAGGAAATTCACAGGCAGATGAGAAAGAGCAGACATGTAAACAAATTCCTGCTGGTGCCCCTGAAACAAAGGGACACAAAGGGAGTCTCACAAACAAACAGGCTTTGTTGGATTCTTCTCTGTTTTTATTATGCTGACATTTTTCTACCTGAATTCCTTCAGGCAGGTAAGGGGGAGGGCCAAAGTTTGTTTCTGAGTCTTTTGTTTCTTAAAAATAACCAGCTTGCCCTAACTTGTGTGGCTCAGTGGGGTGGATGTCATCCCATGGACTGAAAGGTCACTGGTTCGATTCCCGGTCAGGGCACGAGCCTGGGTTGCAGGCCTGGTCCCTGGTTGGAAGTGTGCGAGAGGCAACAAGTCGATGTTTCTTTCTCTCTCTTTCTCCCTCCCTTCCCCTCTCTCTAAAAATGAATGAACGAATAATCTTAAAAAAAAGGGAAGGCTTAAAAAAATAAAAAGGTAAAAATAATCAGCTTAAAATAATCGATATCCTCAAAGGCGAATGTGGCAGGCCAGTTCTGCTTCTCCTCACCGGCCACAGTGTGACGTTAGTAACTGGGTCTTGCTGATGGTTCTGTGCCAGTCGCTGTCTCAGGTGGTGTCAGCAAGTTGGTGAGTGGTCCTGTCTCCGCCCTCATTAAGAGCTTCTTAAATCACCAGTTGTCGCCCATGCTTCTGGGTCATTCACTCCCTGTGAAGTCTTCCCTGAATGTGCCTGCTCCAGGGTTCCCTCCCTCCTGGCCCCTCTCTCCCCCTGAGAGTCAGGTCCTTGCAGAGTAGCAGCCAGGAGGGTATGGACAGGTGGCTTCTCAGCTGTGCTCCCAAGAGAGGTGTGGCACAGAGGCTAAGCATAGGGGTTATGGAGCCCACCTCCCTGGGCTCAAATCCAGGCTCTGCTTTAGTTTTCCTATCTGTAAGATGGAGACATAGCAGAAACTGTTTCTCATGATTTTTGGCTAAGTTTGTTGATCAGTCTGTCAATGCCAGTGACAGGGTGCGGTCCCTAGTAAGCGCATGGTGCATACAGCACAGCGCCCTCCTGCAAGCAGATGCTGGATACAGAGCCAGAGGGTGGAGGGGTTGCTCTGTGGGTCTCCGGTCACTGTACCTGGGCCACCACAGAGAGGTAAGCAATATCTCTAGACCACTGGCTACCTTGAGGGGACAGAAGAGATGACAGGGGGGATGAAAAGGGACACATTGTACTCTCCATCTTAAATCCAGCCTCACCGCCAAGGGCTCCACTTGGTCTCCATCAGTGGTCCAGCTGCCCCTTCCAGTGCATCATAGGGACTTGCAGTGGGTTTACTCTTGTCCAGAGAGCCTCGTCCTCACTGCTCCCATACAGTATTGTACTTGTTTGGTTCACTGCCTGTTTTCCCCACTAGAACGCGAGCCACATGAGGGCAGAACTCCTTGTTTGTTGTGTTCACTGTCCTTTTTGCCTCTGCCTAAAACATCACCCAGCACTTAGTAGGTGTTCAACAAATCTGTGTTGAACAGGGAGTATGTGTAATGGCTGTGCACACACTTTAGTGTAAGTACTTGTTCAAATAAGAAATGTGGTGTCCACAGATCCAATAGGCAGGCAGGGCAGCAAGGGAGGGGTTGTAGGGGTCAAGGGGGACTGGCTGGAATGTGGGATTGTGTGTGCAGGTGGCTTGGTAGAGGAGGGATGTGGGAAGGGCTGGAATGGGGCATGTGGTCAAGGTGGACCTCACAACGTAGTGCCTCCCTCCTGGCCCCTCATCCTGGCTTCACCCCACTTGGTCTTATCCATGTCTAGCTGTCGGATGATTTTGCCAGTCACCTCTTTGTCCACATCCCCATCTGCCCATGAGCCTACAGATAATCCACACTGTCTACAAGACGAAGTTCATAGCCTCTACCCTGGCAAGCAAATCCTCTAACCTTTTACCTTTGAATACCTCTCCAGCATTACCTCCTGCTGTGACCCTGCATGAACTTGCTCTTGCTGCAAAACCAGTCTTTGCTTGCTTTACCAGAACATACCTTTCTCTTTCTTTCCCCAGGGGCCTTGCCTATAGCACGTCTTCCCCGCCCTCCCCAGACCGTCTTAACCTCTTTCCCTGGTTTGCAAGATCCAACTACCTGGTTTGCAAGATCCAACTCAGGTCTCACCTGCTTGGAGTGGGCGTTGGGGAAGGGGATGTTTTACCCCTGACGTTTTTGGGATGTGACTTCTTCCTAGACAGGCACACCTACAGCCACCCTCTAGCTCCTGGTACCCACTTTATTGTGGGGACAGTATTGTCACATGCATGGAATATAGCACATGCGGCTAAGTTGACATCCTTTTGTTTTCCCCACTAGCTTCAGTCTCTTCAAGACGGCAGGGGCACACTTGTGGGTGTGAGATTTCTGACCTCTGAAATATGCTCCATTGCAATCAAATACTGCCCCTAGTTCATCCCACTAACCAAGTGTTTGGCCTACACCCATGGCCACCTGGCTGTGTTGACCTTCCTACTTCCTTTGGTCTTGGGGTTGCCCTTGGGCATGTGATTTCCCATGTGGGATTGGCCCACCTGTGCATTGGCCCATCCTCGCACCCTTCTCTTCATGGAGCATGGTCCAGAGCTCCTTCCCTGGCCCCCGTCTCCTCTCAAGGCCATCTAGCCCCTGGTGTCTGGGCAGTGGCATTTCAGGATGACCTCACTTTGCTGTACAGCTGACATTGGCCACTGTGAAGGGAGAGGCTCCCTTCTTTCTCCTGATGTCCTTTGCACCTTTCCCTTACCCAGGGGATGCTTGAGAGAGACCCACTGTGGTGATGGTGGTAGTGGCCATCTCCCAGGAAGCCACACCATGAAGCTATTCTTATTTTCAACTCTCTGACTCCAGCTGAGCAGATTCAAGGAGATTGTAGAGTGAGTGGGTGAGCTGGGGTCCCCCGTCTTTGTAAGCATTGCTCCTGAGTGTTCACAAAACACAAGGTCAACTTTATTAGGATGATTGCCCCCTGATGAACTGGTCCTCACAGCAGCCCACAGTGCAGGCTGGTGCTGGCCTTCCTGTTTGTTTGTCAGGGGAGACAAAGACAGCCCGGGCCTCCCATCATGTCACCCTGCAGCTGGGTTGACAACTTTTCCCAGGAAGAGTAGGCTGTGGGTGGCCACCTCCCACAGCAGCACCAGGAAAGGCCTGTTGAAATGGGCCTGTTTGGTCGATGTCACGTTCAGAGCCTGGGGCTGGGACAGGAGGCCTGAGGCAGCCCCTGCCTTGGTGCCCCGCTCACTCATGCCCATTGTTGCTTTGTGTGACACCTGGAAGGAGAAGAGAGGGCAGAGACAGCTCAGGACACTTTGGCAAGGGTCAAACTCCACATTGTGCAACACTAAGGAGAGGGGGCAGTGTCCTCCCATTCAGGCCTCAAGGCCCCGCCTCCCAAGAAAGCAACTCCAGCCTTTGTGTTATCTTTCTCCTCTCCCCCTCCTTCCTCCTCTGTCCTGTCCCGGGGGCTCACTCTGAGGGTGCGTTTGCTCCCTGATGGGAATGGGGCGGGAACAGGTGAGCTGCAGCAAGGCTGAGGGCTGCTGAGCTCGCACTAGGCTGCAGACACCCAGCAGCAATCTTTAGGGATGTTTCTCAAGCCCACGTGCACGTGCCACAGGCCTGAGTGCTACTTTCCACTGTGAGCTGCTCACTCTCTCTGAGCCACAGTCTTCTCTCTGAAATGCCTGGCTCAGCCTCCACCGACCGTTAAAATGAGCTCAGGGGACTGGCTGTCTGTGGTGCTGGGCCCTCTAATCTCCGCAGCTGTAACCCAGGCAGGTGGAGGTTCACTGCCTGTCCGAGGAAGAAGTACCAGGATAAAAACAAAGCTAGGCCCACAGCTGGGATGCATGGCTTTGTGGGTGACCCCAGACAGGCATCGCACAGGCAGTCCTATTCAGGACTCTGTGCCCTGGTTCTAGAGAATGCAGAGAGAGGGGGAAGGGAGGCCCATGGAAAGGAGCCGTAATGACTGTGATACAGAAGAACCAGAATGGGACAAAGAAAGAGGGACTTGACCTTGAAATGTATGCTTTATGTCACAGGAGAAAGGACAGCTCCCACTCTCCCATCCCGTTCACCAGCTTACCCTGGAGATGGTTATGTTGGGCTGGCCAGCGACTCTTGATAAGTCAGCTTCTAACTTGAATATGTTGGTGAGACCAATGTGGGAAAGGATTTCTTCCAGGTTATATGTTCCAGAGATGGAAAATCTTGGCAAATGCAAGTCCAACAGGCTGGAGAGAGTCAGACAGAGAAGGGCCGCTGTCTTGTTATCCGTGCTCCTGCCACGGGCGCTGGTGCCCTGAGCTTTGGGGGAAGAAGGGTTTCCCAGAGTGAGGGGAACCAGTCTTCCCATGACACTACCTGCTCTGCCAGAACATTCCACAGCCCAAACATTCTGAAACCCCTTGTCTTCAGACTGCAGGCCTTCTGTGACCCCTTCAGAGACCCCTTCCAATCTCTTGTGTCTGGAACTGAGAAGACCCCCTGGCTGGCCATTCTGTCTTCGTCTTGGGCACATTGAGGGAGGGCTTTCCATATGCTCAGCTCTGGGCTAGGGATTTTACAGAGCATCACACTGAATCCACATAACACCATATAAGGTAAATATTGCTACCGTTTTCCTACCTCCATGTCGGATTCATCAGCAAGTTCCATTGGCCTAGCTACTAGCACTGTCCTAAATCCACCTACCGGCAACCCCTCATTCAAGCTACCATCATCTCTTACCTGTCTGAGCCTCAGGGAGCTCATGAAAGATGGGGCACAAATCACTAGAATAACTCCTGCTTCCAGCATGCCTTGACCATCAGAGCACCCCATTTCCTGGGTTAAATTCACAAGTTTTGTTTGACACAGAGCAAATCCATCCTTTTCTTGTGGGGATTGTTCTTACTTATTGTCTGACAGTTACCAAGGCACCTGCAAGCTTGGCTAGTTAATAACCAGCTGGGAAACTTTTGCCTATAAGGAATTCAGTTTAGAGACCCTAATTCGGGTTAGGGAATCATTCTCAATTTAACCCCTGGGGGCAGTATGAGGGCCTAGATGCTAAGTGTAGTGGGGGCTGTTTAAAGTGGGGGGTAAACTGTGAAAAGGAGGAAACGGAGGTGGAGAACTGGCAGCCTGTGTAAGGCAGGCCCCGCCCTTGAGGGAGGGTTGAGTAGAGTCTAGCAAAATGGTATCGGGTGGACAGCCCAACACACAGTATGTGTCCAACTGATGTGAGCAAAAATGAACAGTTACCAGGAAGCATGATCTCCCCGGGCTAGCTAACCTTCCTCACAGCTGAATGGAGTGGGGGAGACCTGGTGGTCTGAGGTTTTCGAGTCTGAAATCCCATTAAAATGCAGCTATGATATTAAAATTCTGGCAGGAGAAACATCTAAAGTTTAGAAAAGTAACTTGGGTTGGTTTTGATTCTGAAGGTAAGAGGTTGAAACAGACCTTTCCTGGGGGGAAATGATTCTTTTCTGGGGTCTAGAAGATTCTATTGGTATGAGAAGATACTTTCTCATGAGAGGTGGAAGGGGCAGGCTCACCCTAAGGAAGCCTGAGACTACAGGGTTCAAATCGGAAACTAACCAGAGCTATGGAGATTCACAGGCGAGGGGGAAACTTCCTTAGATCCTGGCCTCTGCCCTTTACCTGCATGTCTTATGTGGCACTTGAATCTCTGCTTAAACACAGACACATATTGGAGACAACCCACAGAGGTTTGCTCTGTCCCCCTCCTCTCGAATCCAGGTGGATTCTGTGACTGCTCTGACCAAAGGGACGTGGCTGAAGGGATATTTCCAGGCCAAGGCCATGAGAGAGCAGCAGTTTTCCCCTCTTGTCCTTTGGACCAGCCCTGGGAGCCCTGAGCTGCCGTGTGACTCCATGAGCAATGCTGAGTGGCTGTGCAGAACAGCGGGCTCTGTGGAGATGCTGCGTGGAGACAGAGATGCCTGCTCAGGCCTCCGCTGTGACTGCCACCAGCCCAGGCACCAGACATCTAGTGGGGGAATCTTCATGCCCTTCCCCAGCAATCACCTGACTCAGGCACAGGAAAGACCACCCCCCTACCCTCCCCCACCCCGCCCCATCAGAACTGCCCAGCTAGGCTGGTCCACTCACAGAATCAGGAGAGAGAACAGATATTTTGGCCAAGCCATTCCATTCTGGGGTGGTTTGTTATGCAGCAAGTGGTAGTTAGAACTCAAGGCCCGATTTCATCCCAGGGCACCCCATAAAGGAAGATACACCCCGAGAAGGAGCCGGCTTGTGAAGAGGGGTCTAGGCAAATGGAACAACCCGAAAGCAGGAGAGAGAGAAGGGTCAGGACTGTGATCCCAGCAGACTGGCGCTTTGATTTACAGTGCTCTTCTTGTTTAATTGCTTTAAGACATGTTTTAATTGAAAAAAGAGGCACTTTTAGGAAATACTGTTCTGTGGGAGTCATAATTATTTCTAATAACTGTCCTTGACCTGATTTTTTGGCCACATTTACCTACCTGCCAGGAGTAAATTATGGTGCGGACAAAGGGAGAAGCCAGAGGGAAGGAGGCTGGGCAGAAAGGCGTCGGGAGGGCTGGTGGTGGTTTCTGCCTGGAGGGCCCTTCTCATGGACCAGGTAGCCTAGCCAGCGCTCCATGCGCATTCACTCGATCAGTCCTCTGAACGGCCCAGCGTGGTGGCTGCCATGACCTCCGTTCACAGTGGAGAGAGGAAATCTGAGGCCCCAAGTGTAGGAAAGTGGCCCAAGATCACAGTTGGTCAGCCTGTCCTAGGGGCTGGACTCTTGCAATTGGAGTGGATTAAGAACTGCTCGGGTTTTTGAATGAGGCTGGCTGGGGTCCTCCCACCCTCTCCCTTACCTGGGCTGGAGCAGCTGGCTCCATTTTTTCAGGGTCTCGGGCTGCAGTGTGGCCTCCACCTGCTCCATCTTCCCCGGGTCAGGGAGGACCAGCTGGGCCAGCGCATTCCCGCTGTACTCTATCTGGAGGACGGTGCAGGCCATCTCCGGGTCGTAGAGGAACCTGTGCATTTCCTTCTGGTGCATCAGTGGGGTGTGGAGAGGGGTCCTCTCATTCATGAAGAAGCTCTCTTGCTTCTGGGTCTGGTAGCGATGGAAAGGATGCTTCCACTTGGCTGAGGACACAAAACCCGGAAAACCATGAGAACATGCTCCAGGGGAGCAACGCTGGTCAGATGTACTCTGAGCCACACTGCTTTGGTGACTTCCTCTTGGGTCTATAAGTCTGGGGAACAGAAGTGGCACAGACACAGAATCAGGAGGCCAGATTTAGGTCCAGTTTGGCCACCGGATCAAGTCCCCACAATCTGAGCTCTAATGGCCTATGATTTCATCCCATTTCAGAGCACCTTAGCCTTTAAGAGGTGAAAAGGCAATGTCTCTATGTATCGACTAAGCACCTTCTATGTATGAGGCATTATCTCTTTATATCTTCTTCCAGATTAGTAGTAAACAAGGGTCACACTCTCCACGTCAGAGAGGAGAAGTTGAGTCTCTGCAAACTGGTGGAGACACTGTCCTCTTGCAGAGGCCCTTCCATGGCAGAGCAGAGATGGGGGCCTGACCCGGGCTCTACCTCAGGTCTTTGCAAACACTGAGTTGGCCCGTCTCCGCTCTGCTGCCTCTGCATAGCAGTGACCTTCAACGCAGAGTTGGAGGGCCACTCTACCTCCCAACTCTCCAATATTCAAACCAGAAAAAAAGAAAGATTTTAGTTAATAAAATGTAATATATGACGCAAAAGCCCACTAAGGCATAGTTAGAAATGCAGAATTTAATGGTCACAGTCTTGTCCATGGACGTGGTGTCTTCTGTCTTTCTATGTAAAATCTGCAACCACAACCCATGCTGACTTGGCCTCTAGAAAGCACTGGGCTTGGTCATGGGGGAGGGGCCTGCTTCATCCTGTGCCTGCTGCCCACACCCAGCCTATGACCACGCACGGCCGATTCTGTCACCAGAGCTGCAACTCTCTCCAAAGCCACTTAGCTTGTCCCTGCTCTCTGGCCCTTACTCCCTGCAAACTGTCTTCCAAATTATAGCCAGCCTGACCTTTCTAAAAGTAGAGGTTATGATGTTACTGCCCCGCTTCCAGCTGTTTGGTAATCCTGGGGTTGCACAGGTAGAGTCTGGGGTTCTCCGCCTCGCTCCTGTGTACCGACCGTGCCATCGCAGCTCCCGGGACTCCCTGGTGTCCATCCCCTGAGAGTGTAGTGGCATCTCTCCAGCTTTACTTTGACACCTGCTGTCGTCCCACCCCCGCCCCCTGCCCCCCACTACCACCTCTCCTGCAGCCGAGTTGCCTCATTCCGCAGGTCCAGCTTAGACGCCTTCTCCTCCAGGGAGCTGCCCCCCCGACCCCTGGACTGGGTCAGTGTCTCTGGAAGAGCTCCTTGGCACCCGTCCCTCCTCAAGCAGAGCATCACTTCCCCGTGGAGCTGAAATGGCCTTTTTACTGTGTCACAGCTCACGTGGGGCTGTGAGCTGCTCAGGGTGGGAAACAGTATGTGACTCATGAACCTCCCCAAGCCTTCTCACCCCAGCTTCAATCATGGGGCAACATCAAACAAGTCTCAGCTGAGGGGTGTCTACAAACTACCCGGCCAGCACTCCTCCCAGGGATCAAGGTCATTAAGAGCAAGGAAAGTCTGAGACACTGTCCGAGCCAAAGGAACCTAAACTGACGTGATGGCTACATGTAATGTGGATCCTAGATGGGATCCTGGAGTAGGAAAAAAGGTAAAAACAAACAACAAAAAGACTGAATAAAGTATGAACTTGCATGTAACTCAGGAAATGCCTGGAGTGAAAAAAATGGACCCTAAAGTGTGACATGTTCAATGTGACAGTTAAAACAACCCGTCTGTATAAATTAAGCTGCGGTGAGAACCCGAGGTAGTACAAATAGCAACGTGGCGTGACAGCGCTTGTGCCAGAGTTTAGAATACACCGAGTGCACCGCACGGGACTCTGCACACACACGTAACGTGCTGATGGCGGGCACGCCGAGTGCGCCGCACGGGACTCTGCACACACACGTAACGTGCTGATGGCGGGCACGCCGAGTGCGCCGCACGGGACTCTGCACACACACGTAACGTGCTGATGGCAGGCACAGCCGGGTGAGCAGGAGAGGCACCAGCCCCGGGACACAGCCTGACTCTGGGGAGGGGTGGATGGAAGGAAAGGGGACCTGGGGGCATCAAAAAGAACTTGAATGCATGTATGGTGGTTTTATATTATTCTCTGTATATGTCTGTCTGTTTGAAATAGATAATAATATAAAAGTGAAGTGTTTTTCTAAAACTGAACTATTAATAGAAAAGTGAGGGTGAGTATTGAAATCAAGTAGTGATCAATCACAAGGCCGTGGTATAAGGACATTGTTTAACTATAAGGGGTGACTGCCCCTGGAAACAGCTGTGAGACCTGATGGCAGGGCCCTTCCTGGTCGGGCTGGGGGTGGGGGAGGGGCAGCGTGCACCTTTGAAGAAGACGTAGTTCAAGAGAACCACGAGCGTGTCTGTGTTGAACTCTTGGAGGCCGTCCGCCACCTGGCCGTAGGTTTGCTTTCTCACGTAGTCGTTGATGTGCCTCCTGGTTGTAGCAGAATCGGTGAAGTCAGCGGAAAAAGCCAGAGCTCCATACAGCTCCCTGACGTCATCCAAAAAGCGCTGCCGAGGCTTCAGCCGCTTGTCCAGGAACAGGGAGTTGCCCACTTTCAGTTCCAGTTTGGGACTGGGCCGGTCAAGGGTGCGGAGGAGGCTCTGGAAGCCCTGGTGGATGCTAGCCTGCGGGGTCTCCGTGAGGTTGAAGCCCAGGCCCTCCAGGATCTGAGCCGAAGTGTCAGCCGGGACCCCAAGGGAGAGCAAGGCCAGGGTGGCGGAGGCGCTCACCGGGGAGAAGAGGACGTTTCCCTGGGCTCCTGCCGCCAGCTGCCTATACAAGCGCAAACCGAAGCTGGTGATGGTGGGTGTGACTCGGTGGTAGGCAGGGGCTGGCTCTGAGAGCGGGCGGCTCGGGGCTCGGGGTGGCCCTGGATTTGTATCTCCAAGGGCAGAGGCCAGGATCCCGGCTCCCAGCAGCCACAGCCACGCTGGCCCCATCCTCTGAAAACAAGACGTTGAATGTCACTCTGAATGACCGTGCGGCTGGCTCCCCACTGCTCACACAACA
Organism: Macrotus californicus; assembly: GCA_007922815.1. Taxonomy (NCBI): domain Eukaryota; kingdom Metazoa; phylum Chordata; class Mammalia; order Chiroptera; family Phyllostomidae; genus Macrotus; species Macrotus californicus. The sequence goes on along the minus strand of VMDR010006425.1, from coordinate 801 downwards.
AGCCTCACATCCAGACTGTCTCCCACGGGTGTCACTAGGGGCCCTGCAGAGGGTGTGTGGGGGCGAGCAGGCTGGACTTGGACCCATCCCCCAGGGCTTCAGTCTGAGGGGTGGCCCTGTATCTGCTTACACATCGCTGGGTGTGTGAGATGCTCTTGGCAAAAGGCCTCTGGGCTATGAAACAGCTCCCGTGGGCTGGTTTCCCTGTATCCACCCCCCTCCAGGCCCCCCTTCCTCCCTTTCTTTTATCTTTCTTCTTTCCAGTCACTCTTTCAGTCACACACTAAGTTTCAAGGATTGGGATGATGTAAAACACTCTGGAGTGCACGTTCAGGGCCCTGTGGTGGTGAGTGTGGCTGGGCCTCCCGTGCACCTAGGTGTGGCCCCTAACTACAACCTTGCTGGTCAGAGGGGAGAGAGTGACGTGTGTGGCTCTGGGGACAGGACCTCACAGAGGGAGGCCTGACCTCTGCACTGGTCCTCCGCAGCCAGGGTGTAGCCCTGATGGTCAGCCTTGGGGACCCCGTGGGTGAGGGTGAGGGTGAGCCCTGAGAGGCAGTGAAGCCAGAGGTGAGTGGGCCCTGGGGGTGGAGACAGAGATCACTCTGCCTCCATCGGACTTGTTATCACCAGCTCCTCTGGTCACATGGGTGGTTTACACTGCATCTTAGTTGAAGCAGGGGTGGGGCAGGTTTCTGTTACGGGTCGAGCTTCGCCTCTCACCCCAGGTTCATATGCTGAAGTCCTAGGCCCGTTTATCTCAGAGTGTGATCTCGATTGGAAATGGGGTGACTGCAGATG